>OX419688.1:15468518-15771850 GCA_948474745.1 Oligia latruncula
ACAAAACTGTTCACGGTGACATTTATTTTACAACTAAGCTATGTAAGTTTATTCTTAAACTCATTACCACTCGTTCGACAGTCTGCGCCTTGAAAGATGGGCTACTGCCACTTTACTACTTTACACTTTAAAAAAATTGTGTAAGGCTTAAAGGAGAACCATGTCCAATTGTATGTGAAACCAATGTGCTTCAGTATCAAGAAGATTATAGGCTGCACCAGTCTATTGCAAGTAGCGTCATACGTCACTCAACTTTAATGACGTTCGACCGATTTTCACGGCCTTATTTATTTATTTACCATTACTTATCACTTACATTTGTTTTTACAGATACCCAATATAACAATGTTGTCACCAATTTTAGTGCTCAGAGACGTCACCCAAAAACCTATTAAATACCACAAAATGCAACAGTACAAAATTGAAATGTTTTTACTCTGATGTAACTTAATCTGTATTGCAATTGACATAAATGGCTTATCTATATTTTTTATGATAAACTAGCTGACCCTGCGAACGTCGTCGTACCGCTTCAGAATCAATACGAGTTTTAGCTGAATGAAATAATGTATCGATCTCAGTCAATCCGTTCTCGAGATATCATCAAAAAAGCCGCTCCATACAAAATGTATGAGAAAATGTATTACGTTAATTTCTATTTTTCGTGATTTTTTTTTTGTGAATTAATTTGCTATTCGGAGCGGATAAAAATCCAACAAATCAAAGATCATAAAAATCGGTCCAGCCGTTCTTGGGACGTGGAATGCTGTAACTAACCCGACTTTGTTTTATTTATATAGAATGTCATTAAATACTTGAAGCGGTGTCAGTGTATATTACAGTAAAGTGAACAGTTACATATGCATATCTATGCATAGGTGTAAGTTCACTATACTATAGTTTATTTGACTGCATGGGCAGACTAACTTAATCTTAGTCTTGCTATACTTTACCTCCAGCTCTCTTAAAGTGGAATAGCTACGCAAGAACTGGAAATCAGTGGGACAGGTAGAAGGTGGTCTTTTTCTTGCCACATCGTAGGTATCGCTGCGTTTTATCTAAATCGGGACAGGTAAATTTGAATGTATATATGTATGTAGTTGTGTCCGGAAAATGCAAACATTTTGGGGTGGTACGTTATAAGCAACAAACAATTAGCCGTATAACAATGATATGACTACAAACCCTTAAAAATAAAATAATAATAATATGTTTGTTAATTGTACAAAGAGAACACACAAGATTGGATATATACTAAACATGATTGTACAAGCAGTGGGCAGAGGCAAGTTGAACAGATGGCTCCTGAACTAAGTAAAAGGATACTTGTATCTCAAGAGCCAAAACAAAGCATTATATATCAATCTATCACCCAAACCACTCAACTCATCCATCATTTAAAAAAACACCTGCACTTCGATACGTTTTTCATAGAATCCTGGTTGTGACGTCAAAGTGCAATATCCCAAAATAGGTGACCCGGATAGAGAGTGGCGTTGCTCTGTGCACGCAGTATAGGAGTCTGACGTCATGACCCCTCCCCCCGCACCGTGTAACCCCCCTCTGGCCGACACCACAGCTCCTCTAGGACGCCTGCTTCGGCTACAATGTTAAAACTTAAAGATCGAACAGGGAAGATTGACTGTAGGAAGGTTCCGAGGTAATATGCGTGAATATTATAATGTAACTGATGAAATGTGGGTAAACGGAGTTCCATATCCTCTGCTTGTACCTTCGGGGAATATAGACGCGAAAATGAATGAAAATGACGCGAGACGATGAAAAACATGGGTGTGTATTTTCTCAGTTAAATCTAAGATATCATGGACCACTTGTGGAAATCTAGACTTTGACAAATTGGAGGTTAGTTTCAAGAACAAGGTTTGGTCCTTATTTTGAATGAGGATGCCTTGCCTTGCGGAGGGGCAGTTACGTGCTGACGATGACGTCATCTAGTAGGTATGTAACGAATAAAAAAAAGGCTTTTACAGAATTAAAGCATAGTAGGTACTCATAGTTAGTCTGTGCCAATACTTTAACGTTATTTATTTAATTCAGTGCTTTTCTAAGAGGTGTTATTGCAATAATTGTATGACACTAATATTAGGCGAGTTTGTTTGTATGTTTGTTACTTTTCACGCACAAATGGCTGAACCAATTTTGATAACATTTGGTATGGAGGTAGCTTACACCCTGGATTAACACATAGGATACTTTTATCCCGATATTCCCACACGGGATCAACACTTATGCGGGTGAAACCGCGGGGCGCAGCTAGTGTTAGATAATTCCACAGTCGTAATGTTTGACCCTTTGTTTGTGTGGCATACTTGAAATATCTTTACAAGTAGGAACCAAGCATCTATTCAAACAGAAAATTGAATATGAACTTCATCACAAATAAGTTCTCATTAGAAATAGAGCGCTGACAGCTCAGTGGATAAGGGCTTGGCTTTATGCAGGGAAACGGTTTCGATCCCCGCATGTAACAATTATTTGGATAGCCTTCAGATAGTTGTTCCAGGGTAAATGTTGATTTCAAACTTAGATAAACTTTGTCAACAAAAAGTAGCACCCTCGGTAACAAGTTGAAAATTCAGTAGAATGCTGGCTGGCTATTTTATTTTATTAAAGCTTTGGTTTCCGATAACAGCAGTGCTGCCATCTATCGGCATTTCCGCTCGTCGCACCACATTTTTTACTGCTAACCGCATCGCCCGGAATTCGTGACGCCACACATCAAGGAACATATTTAGGTACTCCCAAACAATACGCATGCGTTAAACACCGCATAATTAAAGTTACAGGTGGCGCTATACATAATTACCTTACATATTTAATTCAAAGATAGAAAATAAAAAGTCTATTAAATTTTCTATTTTTATTTCTTGTAAGGTGTAACGTAAGAATACAAAGAGTGAAAATACTTTCATTTGTATTTCAAACAACGCCATCTACCGGGCATTTTCCGACTTTCATCCGGAAAAGTGTCCGAACGTTGCGTTTCGTACGCGGCAGAAAGTAGCCAACAACGATCCTCGCTTTAGCACAGATAGCAACACAAAAGACTATTCGCCTATCCCAAAGATGGCGCTGCCAAAACGACCGTAGTAGGCGGGAATTGTTTTAAAATTTTTGCTTTAAACGGGTCAGCATGATTGGAACAAAGAGTATGGTAATTTACGAGTATTACCACTATCATCCCTGAATTAATTTCACGTTTGCATATGGGAATGAAACTGATTTCACGGATCGTTTCGTTGTTTATTGCAGTTCGTACATTCTCTACGGGAAACGGTTGGTATTTTTTGGTCTTTTGAGGCACATTCTATTTTCATATTTAATAGGTCTGTTATCTGTTGTTTATCATGAGTAATAAATTAATTTCTGGCGTATTATTTATTCAATATTAATTTCCGTACATTTTTCATTTGAGTCTACATTATTTTCTGGACGTGGATGCTATCTCATAATGGTCCTTACTCTCGCAGATCTGGTTCCCCATAACTATATGATTAACATAATGGTATTCATGTTAATAAAGGCAAGTTAATAAACTTTTTTTTCTTTCTTTGTCAACTATGAGAAAAATCTGGACCTGCGGGGAAATTGTTTATCACACAGTAGCAGTGGCTTTCATTTTGACAGTTCAACAACATTCATTGCGTTATTTTCGTTGTTGAGCAGACAAATTTTTTGACCACATGAAGCAATTTTCGAAGATATGTGAAATCTACCAACCCACGCTGGGCCCGCGTGGTGGATTACGGCCCATTCCCTCTCACAGAGCTGAGACTGTGTCCCAGCAGGGGGATCGTTATATAGGCTGATTGATTATGCTTATGCTATATTATATGAAGCAATGTATATCCATCAAAATGATTCGAGTTATTGTTACGCAATTAGAGTGCTGTTAGTAATGAAAAGATTATGACTATAATAATAGTGATAGATAATGTAGTAGCAACGACAACTGGTATGTTACAATCCTTCCTGTGGTCCTCGATGGTCCTGCTATTTGTAAACAAAAAGTATCTACCTGAAGTAGAAATGGCAATTTTTTTAAATCACGCATTTCCTACTCTATGGTAGACAGTTATTCAACATTAAATCGGAATTAATAATTACTAAAAGTTAACGAGCTTTTGGAATTATTACGAGAAGCGTGACTTTCGAAACAATTATTTTTTATTAATTCTGTTAACTGAGCCGAATTTTGGGTTTGTTACGTAACATGATAGGTACAACTCAACTCGTCTTCATTTACGTTATCTTTGCGTTTTACCGAGTTCATTTTGTTGTAACTAATTTGCTGTTTGTGTGAAGATAAACCAAGTAGAATCTCTTAGTGCTCTACCTAATTTATTGAACAGTGAGCTTCTGTTTTTAAATTCATATTTTTAGGGATGATTTATGAGAAAAAAAGGAGTAGGTACGTACCTACGTAAGCCGTTGTTCCCGGCTGTCATTCGGTCGTCAGAAGCCCGAAAGTCTGACAACCAGTCTTACCAAGGGATATTGTATTACCCAATAACTGGGTTGTGGAGGTCAGATAGGCAGTTGCTTCATGTAAAATATTGGCATTCAGATGCATCCGGTGAGACTGGAAGCCGACCCCAACATAGTTGGGAAAAGGCTAGGCTGATGATGATGAGAGAAAAAGGAGTGAATGATAGAGTGACGACTGATATGGTAGAATAGAAGAAGAAAACGTGTACCGTCAAACGGGGTTAATAAGTATGCAGGGGTGAATCGGGACGAAACTTTAAAATGGATCTTAACGTTGAAATAATATAGTTTGTTGCCAACAAGGGCACTTAATCCACACATTCGAATACTTTTTGGCAACAAAGTATATTATTACAATGTTAAAATCCTTTTCAAAGTTTCGTTTGTAGGTAGCGCCGGCCCGAATTAACATGGGACAAGGGCAAGAAGATGTTGATGATTTTTATAGTTTTAGTAGCACGTAAATCTATCAAATAGCCTATTTTTTTAGTAGCACAATAAATTTATCAAATAGGATATTTCCATTTATGGTGTGGTAGGTACTTGTTCATAATTTATTATGAAGGCAACAAAAAGAGATTCCATGTTTTAAAAATCCAGTTCAAAAGTATAGCTACAAATTTAGACAGAAATGACTCAAGTCTCAAGTACTACACAAATATTGTGTAAAACCAACAAGACGAGTTGCATCTTTATTCGCTGGCATTCTGCAGAGTACAAGTCACAAAGCAGTGAATAAGTAAAGCTGTGCCGTGTGTACAAGCATTCCTCGGAATAAGCTGCAAACCGCGGCTGTGGGGAACTAAATTAAATTTTTGTTATGTTCTTCTTTGCAAGGAAGTTCTGTTATTTGATGCAAGATTTATGGGCTGAAGTTTCGTTTCAAAGTAAGCTTTGGTGGTTTTGTGCTGTAATGTTAGAACAATATTGTCAGTGTACCTACATTATGTATGGTCGACCTCGTAATTGTTTTATTACCTTAAGGTTGAATGTCATTCGCACGTCATTAAACGACAAGATCTTTGTCTATGTGACAGTTGCTGCCCCATCTCAAAAATCCATCCTGTATACTTAGTACGTGTCTTCACTTTTTTTTTACGTTTTGTGAATAGAAACTGTCAAATTATCCCAATCAACTTTGAACCTTATGATTTAGCGATAAAGTTGAAAATCTATTAAAGAAATTTGACAGATTGTAGTAGCTTGATGTGCTGGCGTCTGTACATTAATATCTTGACCCAGACGAGTTATCTATTTCTAGTCAAATATTAGTTTTGTTGCGACAATCGAATCCGATTTTCATTCTGCCGAGATCTACGAGTATATCTATGTAGGTCTTCGCAAGTGATGTTTCAAGCAGTGAATTACAAGTTGCAGGTAGTGTGTAGGCATGTGTACTATAACGAGTCACAACTTTATTTACCAACTTTAAACTTAGACTCATACTCTCTATCTAGAATAACGCTCAACCGTAAAACAAGATTTGAGTAATGTTTACAAAACCTGTCAGTTTTGCATCAAGATTAATGCGTGAATACATACTTGAGTCGTTTTGGAATACGAGTATTACCTACCCACTTTCCTTGACGATCCATCAAGAAATGCACATGAATGTTTCAGAATACAACCCAAACAAAATGCCGCTTGATTAGGCAAACGTAGGAGTTCTCCATATGTGATAGTCGGTTCATCTCTCTTGAATAATACCATCATCAATCTTCCAAATCCATGTTTATATTATCCTTTCTCTCTTCCCAACGGGGGTCGTCATTACGTCACAGGAGTGCGTTCTCTTTGTATTAAGTGTTTATTTATTACACGACTGCCACAAGCAAGGAAATGTTTTTTGAATGTGTCGGCAGACACATTGATTAGCAGCTGTGAGAGACGGCGACTAGATGGCGCTAGTGGAACGTGCACCAGACGCAAATCATTCACTCTATCGATCATTTGGCCTAAAGGACTTGGTATCCAATCCAGTAAAATATTGTAACGGTTTCCCCCCCACTAGCGATCGCCTTTATAAGGAGCTGCGCTGTTTGATCGGTACGCATTTCCAACGGTTGCGTCGTGGTGCACGGACCACTGTCTCTCGACAGTCAGTACTGCCCGATTATTGGATGTGGAACGCTGTCTCTGACAATTAGTACTATCCTTATTGCGGTGGGTGCATGGACCACTGTCCCTGACAGTCAGTACTGCCCTATGTGACCGCCTTTTTGCCGTTATTAGTTTTAGTATTTCATTTCTGTATTTTCTAGATTTAAGATAACTGATTGTTCAATTGAATAAACTTGTGTTTTACTTCTGATGTCTGGGCCAATCCGACATCAGAAGTGGGATCGGATTGTCCGCCCACCTCTGGCACTTCATTATCACAAAATGGCCAGAAAAATATTCCGCTACCCTCAAATAATTTAGAAGCATTTCTTTCATAATTAACTGATGCTCTACTACCCAGTCCAATGCGCCACCACAACCATTCAGTGTTGGTACCATTTGATCCTGATTACCCCAATTCATACGTAGAGGGCTGTCAGACACCATAATTAAAAGCAATAATTTGAAAGGTGTCAATTTAATCATGACGCTGACCTTGCCTTCGAGGAGTGCAGCCACATTGCTGATCAAGATACCTCTCAGTCATTATCAATGGGATGATATCTAGACCAGCAAATATGTACTGTAGGGGTTGCAAGAGTATTGTGACCTAGTCCAGTGAGCTGCAGGGATCTCATCCATGGGATGGTTATCTGGACCAGCAAATGTGTACTGTAGGGGTTACAAGAGTATTGTGACCTAGTCCAATGAGCTGCAGGGATCTCATCCATGGGATGATTATCTAGACCAGCAAATATGCACTGTAGGGGTTACAAGAGTTGTGACCTAGTCCAGTTGTAGCTGCAGGAATCTCACCTGCTTTAGTGGGTGACGATTTAGACCAGCATGTTTGAACTGTAGGGGTTTTCTATTGTAAAGAAATACCTAGACCAGTGATATTTGCTAATTTGATATGTAACGATGATGACGATGTGAATTGATGACGAATGAATGCACTCGAGAACGAGTGATTTATCAGGATGGCCGTGTCGGCAGACACATTGATTAGCAGCTGTGAGAGACGGCGACTAGATGGCGCTAGTGGAACGTGCACCAGACGCAAATCATTCACTCTATCGATCATTTGGCCTAAAGGACTTGGTATCCAATCCAGTAAAATATTGTAACGGTTTCCCCCCCACTAGCGATCGCCTTTATAAGGAGCTGCGCTGTTTGATCGGTACGCATTTCCAACGGTTGCGTCGTGGTGCACGGACCACTGTCTCTCGACAGTCAGTACTGCCCGATTATTGGATGTGGAACGCTGTCTCTGACAATTAGTACTATCCTTATTGCGGTGGGTGCATGGACCACTGTCCCTGACAGTCAGTACTGCCCTATGTGACCGCCTTTTTGCCGTTATTAGTTTTAGTATTTCATTTCTGTATTTTCTAGATTTAAGATAACTGATTGTTCAATTGAATAAACTTGTGTTTTACTTCTGATGTCTGGGCCAATCCGACAAATGTATTTGCTTGATTGGTCTTCGTTCTCTACAAGGTGTTGATTTGCATCCTCGTCAAATTTCAGGAGGTTGTCACAAAAGACATTTTAGTAATTTAGTACTTAGTAAAGTAAAAGGCGTTTGTTTGTGTGTGAAAGCGCGGTTATCTATAGGCTAGTAACAGATGGGCCGCGTTTAAATACGGCTGGTTCACACTTACGGATTTCCGTAAAGAAGAAAAAAAAAACCTACCCATTTTATTGTTGATTTGGGTCGAGAATCATTAGCATAATTACGTCCTTGAATTTGAATAGGATGCAAATCAACACCTTGTATATTATTAGTTTTTGAAGCTGCAGTTTCGATGTCCGGTAACTGGGTTGTAAGGTAAGGGCAGTTGCTCCATGTAAAAAAAAATACTAATACTCAACTGCATCTGGTTTGACTGGAAGTTGACTCCAATGGAAAAGGCTAGGCAGATGAAGATGAGTGTCTATTCCCGGGTTAGAAAAAATTTAGTGTTAGATCTTCCGGGTTGAAAGTGTGCTATAGTACCCATGTGTTATAATAGCGAGTATAATATAATAATGTATAATATATATATCTATTACGTGAGGTATTACCTAGTACCATCATTCTTCTTCGTTTCTGGCGTTGGCACGAGCCAAAAGATTTATAGCTCATGTAGTCATGTTGAGGTGAAAACATTGGATGTATGTATATGTATAGTCTGTAAGGCTTATAGTTGAGTTTATTTATTTTAAGTATGAAGTGAAGATAAATAAAAAGATCTGTAGGAGAACCAAGGTAACCTACATAACCTGAAGACTTACTAAACTTAAGTGACAGTGGGCAGGACTCATTGCTCGGAGAACAGATGGCCGATGGGGCCGAAAGGTTTTGGAGTGGCGACCGCGTACTGGAAGACGTAGCGTTGGAAGGCCTCCTACAAGGTGGAATGATAACCTAGTGAAGGCCACAGGAGTCCACTGAATGCGAAAAGCACAGAACCGGTCGAAGCGGTGGTGCTTGGGGGAGATTTATGAGAGAGTAAGGGAGAGTAGAGTAGTAGAAGGGAGGGGAGAGTAGTATCACATACCTTCATCTGTCTACCCCTTAGGAGAATACAATTTTCATATTTATGTATACACTCTGTATAATATGTATAAAAGCCATTACCGGTAGTCATTAGTAAGAATAACTCCTAAAATATTGATGTTGTGATCCTCAAATATTATTGGAGTATAATATTTACTTGTGTATGTTTACTATTTATGTATTTACTTTGTGTCCCATTTGTATACGTAAGTTCATTCATGTATCGTTAGCCGGTACAGGCGAAAGCAAAAGTTTAGCTGTCCACTTTTTTATTATTTTGGAGAAGAAAGAAGGCTAAATAATAACAGCCGCACAGGTCGATCGATCAGGTTAAGCTACGCTTGCCGCGGTTGGTCTGTGGATGGGTGACCATCTTTACATACCGTGACCCCTTTGTGCCTCGGAAAGCACGTTAAGCCGTTGGCCCCAGCTGTCATTCGTGGATCTTTGACAGTCGTTACGGGTAGTCAGAAGCCCGAAAGTTTACAACCAGTCTTACCAAGGGGTATCGTATTACCCAGTAACTGGGTTGTGGAGGTCAGATAGGCAGTCGCTCCATGTTAAATACTGGTATTCAGCTGCATCCGGTTAGACTGGAAGCCGACTCCAACATAGTTAGGAAAAGGCTAGGCAGATGATGGAGAAGAAAGAAATAAAATACATTTATTTACGGTAAACATGGCGGAGAGAAAGAACACAAACACAAAAAAGAAACAGTTGGGGAAAAATATGCGTCATATCTACGCAAAATATGCGTCACATCTACGCAAAATATGCGTCACATCTACGCAAAATATGCGTCACATCTACGCAAAATATGCGTCACATCTACGCAAAACGGCCATTGCTCAACATAATGCTACGACCCTATGCTAGACAGAGCTCCAGCACAAGTTTCCAGCGACCAGGGGGTATAAAAAGGCCACTTTTGCAGAATCATAAAAGGAATTCATCAAATCATTATAAATCATAATAGACAGTTAACTGTTAAGTTAATCGTATCAAATCCCATTGGTGAAGGATTTTTCAGTTATTTTTTTTTGTCTGTGCTTAAATACCAATCCAAATCCAATCCCAATCTCTTGCAACGAAAAAAAGCAAAATACGTTTATGATTCTGCCAAAGTTGCCTTTTTAGGCCCCCTGGCGTTGACGTGGTCACTTGTTGCAAACATGTTGCTATTCCTAAAGGTGCAGTAAAAAGTATACGAGACTTCGAGACAGCTGCCATAAAGTTCAAGTAAAATTTTTGCAAGCCTATGCATGTCTATATGTAATTTTTTATGCATTGCGCAAATTTTCACAGGATGTTCTACTCATGAATATGAACAACTGTCACTATGGGTTCAACTCTGAAATCACGAAAAAAAAATCAGCTGTTTAATACAAAAGTTCCTACTCGACTAAAATGTATGAAACAGCTGATTTTTTTTTTCGTGATTTCAGAGTTGAACCCATAGTGAAAGTTGTTCATATTCATTAGTAGAACATCCTGTGAAAATTTGCGCAATGCATAAAAAAATATCCTGTATGTATACACGCTATTCTTCGTGTGCGATGAGCTCGGCTTTCACAAACATAATCTTCCAGTTCCATTTTGTTCACTTTATCAAATGTTTTCAAAAATCTTTCTCAATATCCGGATATCACGAATACGGGAAATTGCGAATCAGATTAGAAGCGTGTTGGTTTAAGATTTTGGATGGCACCGCTTTGTATGCATGGGAAACAGTTTATCTTGGAAATATAATTTATTATCGTTTTCACGTTACCTACTTTTGATGGAAACCAAAATCTTAAAATAATCTTTTGTAATTTGTTTCAGAACATAATTCCATATAAAATTATTAGTAAGGCTTAAAAACTATGTTAGTACTACTTTAAAACTACTTATTAATTAATTTATCTGACATTAAATAGGACAGCACCAGATCAACTTATTCCAATCCCTCACAATATAGGACACTCCACCTTTTCTGTTATGGTGTTTAGAAGGCCATTGGGAAAGCCCCGCACATGACACATCAGGGAGGCCACTCTCTTGCGCACAATAGCCCTACAGCAGTCGGTGTTGGCCTCCGCAAACATCCCCGACGCACTACAGTAACGCGGCAACCCCATCAGTATCCTAAACCCATTATTGTAGAGGACCCGCAGGGCATTGATATAATGGTCTAAGAAAAAGTTCAACGCCAAATTGTTTTTCTGCGGATCTGAAGACCAATTCTCGTAATTAAAAACGTTCAAAATCTAGTCGCAATCTCATTTCAGCGACAATCAATGTCAGACTGTGAACGCTCTTAAAACTACGAGCATTGTCCCTTAGGTATTTGATACTTTTTGCACACATATTGACTTTTGTTGACGACTGTATCCAATATCAGAGTTTTCATTTATTCCGGTGACTTGTCGTTTTTTGTTTATCCAATCATTGTCGATGTTCCCATTTGATCATGGTATATCTATTTCATTGAGGTCCTACCCTCGGGAAATGTGCTGTTTTCGTCCTTTATTATCTTTGTCACAACCTTTGTGTTTGGAACTTTTTGATTTCTCTAGTAGGTATTAGTTTTTTGCCTTTGAACGCAATGTAAATATTTGTAGCGAAAATGCTGTCTGAAAAGTGTTTATATTTTAGTTGTGGAAATGGATAAAAAGTCATTTGTATTTTATCTAAAGGTCAAAGCGTATAATAATTTGAATACTAGGTGGGTATTATTAACATTTTTTTTTTAAACCAAAGAAATTACAATTTTATACTTAAAGTTTGACACACCCCACACTTCACACACACTTACACCCAAAAGCACCTAAACCTCTTTTCATCAAACAGTCTTTCTACAACATTATAATTTTCCACCTTTTTTTACCTTTTCCATTACATTGTACTTAAGTTTTAATTAGTTATTAGATTCTTCACGTGACCAGAGGGCTGTCCTACTTCTTGGCCAAATAATTAGCATCGCCATACAACGTGGCAATGCTGCCAGCCTTTTGGGCACTGTTCCTGTTGACAGCGATGCGGACGAATTTTTTGATGCCCTAGGATTATTTTTTGCTTATTTTTTCATATAAATGTACATGTTATTATTATTTTAAATATTACATTTTATAGATTTGAAATAAAAGTTTTAATTAAGTTTTTTTTTTGTATTTTTTTTCAATCTTATTATTTCAACTACATTTATGCCTGACTTAGGATAAAACTGGTCCCCGTGACAGGGAATCCTAGTGTGTGGTTCAGGGAACTTGAAAATCTAGCACCTATGGCTTCTATGTATTCTGGTTTTTTTAGTAGCCGTTAATGTCCCACAGCTGGGCAAAGGCCTATACTCTCTTTCCACCTCTCTCATGTTTTTCTGAACTGAATAAACTTTATGTTTATGAAGATTCATGGCAATTTTCGTACCTTGAAATTACCTAGGATACAAACAAAAATTAATGGAATCAAAAATGTTTTTACGAGGGCAAGACATTTAAAGAAAATATGAAAGAAAAACCTTTTATGTTTTACGAAAAATTTCCTAACCTTTACAAAAAGAGCTTCATTTGAGAGATATTTCTCGGAATGTTTGAATAAGAGTAACGTATCAAAGAGATGTTGCTATCGAATATAAAAGTGTGTTCGGAAACGAGTTTAGAATTAATAATGAAACACTGTGTTGTATGTACGTTTAAGAATCTTGAACGGTACAAGTCTTTTTAATATAAAAACCTTCTTACTTTCTTTGAGGAATAAACTAGACGGTAATTACCGTTGTTCTGTATTTCGGTAAGGAATTTTATTTTGAAAGTCGTTACGGGTCGTCAGAAGCCCGAAAGTCCGACAACAGTCTTACCAAGAGATGTAGTACATATTACTAAGTAACTGGGTTGTGGTGGTCAGATAGGCAGTCGTTCTATGTAAAATACTGGTAGCCAACTGGTAGTAGACTGGAAGCCGACCCCAACTTAGTTGGGAAAAGGCAGATGATGATGATTGGATGGCCTGAAGATTCAACATGGTAATCAGGCGATATGATCCATTTAGAGACCCTTCACGAGTGACAATATACAGTGTGAGTCTTCATAATGTGCACATATCGAAATGAGGGAAACTAAGCTTAATTTTATCGACGGACAAAATACTTAAAAAAATAAAAAAATTGTAGCATTTTTTAAATTCTTTTTCGCTGCTGTGACCCCTGTGTAAACAATCGCCCCTCAATTGAGAATTATGGTTTTTTTTTTAACAAAAATCTGATATTTTTTCATAGATTTTTACAATAATTTAAAAATTACTCAATAAAAGCCCGATTACCTACCCTTTTTGATTACTTTAAATTATTCTCCATCGTATCAGATTTCTAAACGTAAAAATACCATGTCTATAACTCAATCACAACATTTCCTATCAACTGTTAAAGAAAGGCCTTGCAATCACCATACTTTAGCAGGTAAAGATCCTTTTAAATATTTTTTTTATTTTTTCAATTATTTTTTCCGTCGATAAAATTAATCTATGTTTCCCTCATTTCGTTATGTGCACATTATGAAGACTCACACTGTATATTGAACTGTAAGAAAAAGTGTGTGTGTTAGAATAAAGAAGCATTAATTTGTATTTATTTGTTTGCCCGAAAGCTGGGCACAATTCCGTACAAGTGTTGCCATGAAGGACCAGTAGTAAACACGCGTCATCGGAAACGCTTTTTTAACATGTATACATAATCAGCCTATAATGTTCCCACTACTGGGACTGGGACACAGGCCTCCTCTCAGCGAGAGGAAATGGGCCGTACGTAATCCATCACACGAGCACGGTGCGGGTTGGCGCATGTCACCTGTTCTCGACATTTTGGTTCTAGGACATGTTGGTTTCCTCACAATGTTTTCCTTCACCGGATCAGTGGTAAAGAATAATAAAATTTACATAAAGTAATGCCTGTCTGGGTTCAAACCTAAGGCCTACAACTCGTAAGTCGCGGCCGTTACCATTGTGCCATCACTGCTCTAAGGCGTGTTTAGTTTGACCTAATTAGGAACTTGTCTGTATAGTTTCTGCGTTATTATAATAAAAGTTTCCAGACACAAAAATAATAAGCTACCTAGAAAGTAGAACATGTATATAATAATTCATTTATACTAAAATGTATAAACCAACTCCAAAGTTTTCATCTGTCAGGTGGGATGTAATGTTAATTACCGACAGACATTCGAGATGTGAGTGACATTTTACAACTCAGAACGCCTCCCTCTCGGCCAACTGACATCTCAAGACTTCCGATGGTGTGGAAGTTTAAACTGTGAGAAAGTTCTTTGTTTTCAGCAACGTCAAACCAGCCGACGCCCTTGTTGTGTAACACACTATCAATCTAAATGTCAATAATTTTGAAGGAAGGCTAATCCATTGCAAAATTGTCAAATTGAAAATTGTCAACGGGTGCTGTTTAATAAAGTACTAAAACTATGAAAAATTCTTTGTTATATTCGGATAGTGCATTCGAAAATCTCGACAGAAGTACGTTATTAGTATCTCTCCAGACAAACAGACGTTAACTACATACAATGGCTACCAGCTTAACACTATTTCCCAAAGAAAACCGGTCCGTTTTAATTTAGATTCAATCTTTAACGGAACTTGACAATGAATCTACTGCCGACCGCTTTGTCCTTTGAAGAATTGGCTCCAGCTTGCAGCTTTATCAGCGCAGTCACTGTTCACTACAACATTGAAATAACGTCGTTTGCACTGTTATAGACTAGCTCGGAGCTAGAAACAATAGATATGACGGCGGCAATGTTTTTGCAAAAGCCTGTTTACATGGGAACTGATTGGAGTATTAAATAAACTGTTTATTTTACCATTTTCATAAGAAGACAAGGGTTCATGGACGGCTCAGACCTAGGGTGTGTATGCGGCGTCTGTCCACAGACAATGGCTGACCTCCGATCTTGCGCCGCATGCCCTCTCATCTGCATAGGTGATGACCTAATCGCTGCGTGAGCGAACGGCATTCGCGTTGCCGAATTTTGGGCCAAACAAATATAAAAAACTATATAAATATTTTTTCGTGTAATTTTTGCCATCGCTATTAAGATAAGAAGATTTAGCGTCTTTTCAAAAGTTGCTCATATTTGAGGAAAGGTCTCAGTCCGGAGATTGAATTCCGTGGACGGCTTAGAGATTTCAAGCAAGCGTGGTGATGATGTGAAGAGGCCCCGCACAATCAGGCTATGTCTGATTTTCCCACTGCTGGGACACAGGCCTCCTATCTATGAGAGACAACGGACCGTAATCCACCACGCGGGCCCACTGCGGTTTGGTAGATGTGACGTCTTCGAATTTTAGGTTCTAGGAAATGTCAGTTTCCTCATGATGTTTTCACCGTTTTGAGAGCAGTAGTGATGAAATCATTTACACAAAAAAGCGCCAGTCTGGGGTCGAACCCACGACCTACAACTAGTAAGTCGCGGCCGTTACCACTGGGCCACCACTGCTCTACATTGGGACTGCTCAGCAATAATAGGCTGGTATTATTAATAGAGGGTCTAACCAACCTGCTGCCCTCGCAACCTGATGCCCGTCTTTTCCGGAAAATATAAACGCGATGTTTTGTTAAATTCGAGTAGAGCACTATTATGGTACAACATTTACCTGAAAACATCAACGTTAGTACAAATTGTTTGCAATAAATTAAAAAAAAAAAACAAGTAAAACTAGTAGGTATTATAGCGTATACAGAAAGAGTTCTCATGTTCACACAGTTCTCTGGGCTATTTTCGGACGGTGACTATTTCCATGCCGTAGCGCGAGTGAACGGACTCACATTTGTACAGACTAAACATGTTCAATTTCTGTGTTGGGATATTGTATACTTAATTAATAATTACCCTAGATACTTGTGAAAAATTTTGAAGAAACCCGAGTTATTTTTAAATTTTGATGTAAAAAACTTTGACATTCTTCAACGGTGTTTTGACCCAATATTTGACAATTCTGTTAGCCGTTATCAACTTACAGCTGCGTGCAAAAATACGTTGTCAGTCTGCTGACGTCGCGAAAAATAAGAGTTTATAAATTGAGTAAGGGTTGATTTTTAGGGTTACGTACCTCAAAAGGAAAAAACGGAACCATTATAGGATCACTTAGTTATCCGTCTGTCTGTCAAGACCCTTTATCTCAGGAACGCGTGGAGGTATCAAGTTGAAAATAAAACCATATACACAGCTCTACAGTCCCTTGAAGCTGTAAAAAAATCAAACACCTAAGTTAATGTAAAAAAAAAGATACGGCCGTTTATGATGCAAAAAACGTATATTTCGACGCTCTCTAGGGAATCAAAATTTATAGGGTACTTCCCGTTGACCTAGAATCATGAAATTTGGCAAGAAGCAAAATCATGTAGCACAAGTAAAGGAAAAGATCCGAAAACCGTAAAATTGTAAGTACATTAAAAAAAAAAGTGCAGTGACGCACTTGACGGGTTTTCAATCATCTGATATCTTTATTCTAAGAATAATTTCGAAAATTTGACAGTTATTTCATACAAATATAGTCAAATGTCAATTTAATTCCTCGAATAAAAGTTATCTGGCTATGAAAAAAAATATACTGCAGTGCTATTCTGTAAAAATCTCACCGTGAAAACTTAGGTGAAGTGAGCGTGGAGTAAGCTGTCAATAGTGTCAATTCCTAGCAAAAACAAACTCACTTCACCTAAGTTTTCACGGTGAGATTTTTACAGATTCGACCGGCTGAATTTCTAGAATCAAATAGTGCTAAACTCATAATATCAGTTTGCGCGTCCATGTCCCAGCCCCAGCCACCCTGTATAGTCTGAATAATACTGAAACGCCAGGTCAACACGTGCAAGAGATGTAGCCTATTCTTACGCTGTATGTGCTTACCACGTGGTTTAGAGGATCCAGACTATTATATTTATTATTATTATTGTTGACGGCTAGAAAATGCCTATGGCATTTAGTCCGCCTCTGTGCATTTATGTGCTTGTAAAAAACAAATAATATATCCTTGTAAGAACTAGTTTAATTAAACAACAGGGTTACGGATTAATGTCTCAAGAGGGATCTATTTGTTATCGTTGTTAACGATATCAAACACGGACTGATTGATATGGATCAGACCTTTTAGTAA
The DNA here is from genome assembly GCA_948474745.1 of Oligia latruncula. NCBI lineage: Eukaryota > Metazoa > Arthropoda > Insecta > Lepidoptera > Noctuidae > Oligia > Oligia latruncula. The sequence goes on from OX419688.1 coordinate 15,485,806, forward strand.
ACAAGTTTTTAATTACGTCTAAACTTGTATGGAGACGCTGATAAATTTGACAGGACTAAACTAAAATTTGTTTTTCATCCCCCCATCTCGGAAAGAGTATTTTTGCTCTTCGATATCTGAGTGCAAAAGCCGTTTTTATCCGCTAGAGGATAAAGTAAATTGAATTTAGAACATCGTGTGCACTAAGTTTGTGAATTCAAAACATCATTAAACCTATTTACTTCTCCCTCCATGGTGCCGAATTTATCATACAACCTTTTTTAATTTGTTAAAAACTCAGACTTCTTGGTGTACTTTTTTTCTAATTTGCTTTGCGCGCTTCATTTTCTTTTCACGTCATATTGTTTTAACCGGTTAAAAACAAGAAACTTGAAAACAAGTGAAAAACCTAAAATAAGTAATATGAGTGGTTCTAGTGACGAGGAAGTTTATTTGACGCCAACAGAATTGACTGAAACTGTTAATAATGCGCAAATGAGCTTTCTCCCTCAACAATCACGCGAGAAGTATTTGAAACAGTACGATATGTTTAACACGTGGCGACAAGCTAGGAGCCAAAACTTTCTCAGAAAACGTTTTGCTGGCATATTTTATTGAATTATCCGAAACCAAGAAATCAAGCACTCTATGGAGTACGTATTCAATGCTAAAAGCAACAATAAAGATGAAAAAAGACATACATATCGACACCTATCCTAAATTAGTGGCATTTTTAAAAAGAGCCTCATCAGGTCATCAACCAAAAAAATCGAAGGTTTTAACAGCATCTGAAATTGAAAAGTTTCTTAACGAAGCACCTGATTCCGTATATTTGGCGACAAAAGTAAGTCAGTTGGACATTCAGTATCTACTTAAGTACCTATATTAATCAACTACTTAACATAATCTAATACGTACTTAGTAGATTTTGATAGGCATAATTATGCATGCATATCAATTTTATTAATTTATCTACTACAATACTCTTTACGTTACAGGTTGTTCTTATTATTGGAATAAACGGAGCATGTCGAACTAATGAACTAACACAACTTAATGTCAAAAACATTGAGAAACATTCAGATGACTTACTATTAATTAATTTACCCAATACAAAGACAAAAAGAGACCGCAACTTCGTCATTCGCAAGGAATACCTAACAATTGTTGAGAAATATCAAGCCTTACGCCCGCCTAATACTCCAATCAATCGATTTTTTCTACAATATCGCAACGGAAACTGTGTAAGATAGCCTATGGGTGCTAATAAAATTGGCAGTATCCCACGAGAAATAGCAACATTTCTTGAACTTCCAGAACCCCTTTTGTACACGGGTCATTGTTTCCGACGAATTTCAGCCACACGTTTGGCCGATTCAGGAGCTGATCTCCTGTCCCTTAAGCGCCATGGAGGCTGGAAGTCCAATGCGGTTGTAGAGGGATACATAGAGGATTCCATCCAAAATAAGTCTAAAATATGTAAAGGCATCGTAGGAGCCATTACACTGAAAGAGCCTCAGTCAGATCCTTGGACTGGCCCTTCTACATCAAAAATGAGCCGTTACGAAACACCTAACCATCGCCCTCTCTCGCCAACATTTACGCCAAGGGAATCCGATGAATCGGTACAAATATTAAGTATGACAGATAGTTTACCGAAAAACAGTACCTACACAAGTCACCAACACTAACATTACAGTACCTACCTAACAAAAATATTACACTCAACTTAAGTAACTGTAGCAACGTTACTTTCAATTTTTCTTAATTATACCTAAGTATTATTTGTTATAATTTAAAGATTATTCTGTAATACTTACCTATCATAATGTAGTAGTTAATACCTAAAGTGAAATAAAAGTATCTTGTCATTTTAAATGTTTTTTTTTTTGCATTTAGTCATTTCCTCGCTGAGGTGGGATGAAAAGTTACGTGTTGCACTCGAGTGCAAAGATTTTTCACCTCGTGCTCTTTTGATTCCCTCGCTAACGCTCAGGATTCTAATTTTTGAATCACTCGCTGCGCTCGTGATTCAATTTTAGAATCCTTCGCTTGCTCGGTCATCAAAATTGAGCACGCGGTTAAAAAGCAACTTTGCACTCTTGTATAACAAATAACTTTTCTTTTTTTTTTTTTTTAATGAAATAGAAAGAAAAAGATGCACTGAATTTAAATTTTAGTTTAGTTTGTGAACAAGGGAATCGGCACCACTGCTGCACTGTAGGAATGAATAAATCCGAGATTTACGTATACTGCTTTAGGGAAGAACACAAAGGTAGGTACATCGAATTACTGTTTCTTCTGTATCTGTTTTTTATTTCATCTCGTTCGTAAACTAAGTGCTTTTCATCATTAGGGCTTACTTGCGCAGGCACTTTGTCTTAATAAGTAGGTAGGTACCTACGGAGCAGCTAAACTTCTGTGCAATTTCAATTCTAAAACTAAGGTGGTAATAAAATAATCAGAAAATAAATTATTCTTCCCTTGAATCGAGTGTAAATATACATAGGATCGAAAAAACAATTGCTACTGTTTTTTTTAAGTAAAACATCTTAAACGTTGCCAACGGCTGGAAAATTTACAAAAAAAAAGAAACAAGGCTACGGCAAAGACACTTTTTAAAGTTCTCACGATTGTAAGTCCACTTTGAATAATTAGAAGAGTTTCTCAAGAGTTCTGCTATTTTCTGGCTTAGGAACGAATAAGTTTCCGGAGTGAGATAATTTGATAAAATAATCAGCATACCTAATATGACTTGTTCTGTCATGAGGACTTCAGTAAAAAAAGGTAATGATAAGAAAATTCTGTATGTAAGTATGTATCTATAATTGTTTGTTAAATTTACTTCTTTATTTTCTGTTGCTTCCTGTAATTTCTGTAGTGTATACAAACGTTGTTAAATCTAAACAAATAACAAAACCGGGCAAGAGCGAGTCGGACTCGCGCACCGAGGGTTTCGTACCATCATATATTATGTTTTTAAATTTTCACCGGCGAGCTACTTACTAGATCTCGTTCAAACCAATTTTCGGTGGAAGTTTACATGGTAAAGTACATCATATATTTTTTTTAGTTTATTTTAGAAGTTACAGGTGGGGGGACACACATTTTACCACTTTGGAAGTGTCTCTCGCGCAAACTATTCAGTTTAGCAAAATTATATTAGAAACCTGAATATCATTTTTAAAGACCTATCCATAGACATCCCACAGGTGGGTTTGATGGAAAAAAAAATTTTAGTTTCAGTTCTAAGTATGGGGAACCCCCAAAATTATTTTTTTTTTTCTATTTTTTGTGAAAATTTTAATGCAGTTCACAGAATACATCTACATAACAAGTTTCAACAGTATAGTTCTTATAGTTTCGGAAAAAAGTGGCTGTGACATACGGACGGACAGACGGACAGAGAGACAGCCATGACGAATCCATAAGGGTTCCGTTTTTGCCATTTGGCTACGGAACCCTAAAAACGGTTTGTTCATGGTCTTTTATCCCATGATAAAAGGATACGGAGGAATGAGGAAAAGGTCTTGAGGAAAGTTTTGAATATGAATGCCGATGGCTCTAAGAGTAGAGGAAGACCAAAGAAACGATGGATGGACTGTGTGAACGATTATATGGTTAGAAAGGATCATACTGCCGAGATTACGACTAATACCGAAGTATGGAAGAAAAAGGCATGCGCCGACCCCAAATAAATTGGGATAAGTGCTGGAGAATGACGATGGTCTTTTATCCCATGGATAATTAATTGCATTGCATCGGCATTTAAATATGAAAACAAGATTTCTGGGATGACTATTTGTTACGTCTTATAATGTATTGCTTTTCCTGACTGATTGATTAAGGCGACTACATGACCTAAAGCGATGGCACAACGCTGGTAATCTATTTACAAAAAAACTATTGTTTGGACTAAAACAATAAAACACTAGTGCTTTTGTATGTTGCTTATAGAATAATCTGACAAAAAATATAATGATTGTATGTATATTAGTATGGTTTTTATTGTAAAAAGAAAGTTTTTAGAGGTATCTAAAAACTCTTCATGTTTTTTTTCCATCGTATCAAATTAGTTGTTTTATGTTTTCAACACACATCTACCTAGCATATATATATCCTGAAGAATATCATATATTTTTGTGATTTTGTTTACTGTAGTCGATCATATAAGTACTTTTATTGTTTCTAAAACTTGCGTTTTTTTGCGTTTAGGTCCTGTAAGCCCCTTAACAAGTCTATGGAAACAAAGCTAAGAGAAGTTAGCTTTGTTTCCATAGAATTTATATGAGATGAGCGGAAGCAGCTCCTCAATCGTATTTATTTAGTGTCCGTTATATATTGCACAAAGCCCGGATTCGGATGCGATTACGTAGACAAACAGTTCGTGGAATAGAGCTGCAAATTGATGGTGCTGTGTGTATAGGTATATGTGTTGTGAATTAATGTTACCACAAATCTAAGCCAGAATGCTAAGGTTGAAGTGGTCGCTTGTTCTGTGTTTTATTGTTGGACGTTTAAAAAGTTATAATTGGATTTTAGAAAACACGACTTTCCTGCAAAATTCCGACCTTCATCCATAGGTATTATCATTAATTTTGGGAGGGTGAGAATTTTGATTTGGCACTATATTTTACGCCTGGCAGTCTGAATGGAATCACTACTAGGAAAAGGACCCTCCACTACCACCATAACTATGAAACTCAAAAGCATATCGCACCTTGAGAACGAAGCTAGCAAGTCCAGAAATAGCCATGCAGTTACTCAGGCGTGACAGAAATAGTATCCGCTGTAGGTAAGTCTGTAACTACAATACGTAAGCGATGCTGTTTTATCATCGGACGTGCCGTTTTTGTAGTGACGTCAATATCGACAGAGGACGTCTTTTCACAAAATAAAAAGAAATTAAAAAAAGTATATAAGTATTAGACTTTATTTTCCAGGGAGGCCTCTGACCAGCAGTGGACGTCTTTTGGCCGTTCTTAACGAAGAAAAGTCAAAAAGCCTGTAGTTTTAAGGATGCCATTTAATTATGAAGGTAGTAAAACTCCTCTCGCTTCGTTACACGAAAGTAACGAGTAGATGACAGATTAAGTTCCTAGTCAAAATTGACAAGTTTTATGAACATTGGCTTTTTGTGCTTTTCAGGGTAACCCAATCTGTCCTGCCAAACTTTTGATGAAAACACGCTTTTATGCGATAGCATGTGCTGCATATCCACCAACCCGCACTGGGCCCGCGTGGTGGATTATGGCCCACTCCCTCTGATTGAGAGGAGGCCTGTGTCCCAGCAGTGGAAACATTATAGGCTGATTATGGTATGGTATGTGCTGCACGTGACAGCATATGCTTGCAGCGCATACAAGCAACAATTTATCATTTCTAAAAATAAAAATGCTTTTACCAGAAAATTTAAAATACTTAAATCTATTAGAATCCAGTCTTTATTCAAAATGACCGAACAATTTCATTGTTTTAAAGAGAACTCTTGCTGAAAATAGAGGTTTAAAACGATCTTTGTGTTGCCCTTGCCATAATGTCATCCAGCAAAAGATTCATAGCGGTAAATATGTAGGTCGCCATTGTTTCGCTCAGCCTGACTAATGTAGGGGTTACACGAGCTAGGCATAATCTGTTGTTTTACTGCTGAAGTTCTGTAGTAACGCTGACGCTTGGGAGTCATGTCTGATGAAGTTTTACGAGTCTGAATGTGGATTATCGCATATCATAAAGTCTATTGAGTTTGTGTCTCACACATTACAGTTTACTGGATATTTTTATAAAGAGCAAATTGGTTTAATCACGAACGAAATGTTTTTTTACAGTACCAACCACACTTTAAATCTCATCTCTCTTAGACTACCTTAACATAGTTAAAAAGTCAGACAGACAGGCGACCATATTTTAATTTTTCACGACAATCATATTTGAAAGACTGGTTGAGGTCGGCGTTTCCTATCCGACTACTCTGAGAAGAAAGATTGGAAACAAAAAAATATAGTGACAATAGGTATAGACAACTTGCTCCAATTAATATTTACATGGCTAGGTACAAAACTCAACACCTAAAACTACTCAACACAACTAGTTTCTAGACTAAACATACAAATTAACAAAGTTCGTGCCTTCAATTACAGGCTGTTGAAACTCAAGTCACCAATTGGCGGATTGGCGGTTACGAAGCTCAGGCAGTCTAGTCGGCTTTAGTTCAGAGCTTTAATGAAATAGAAATTCGAGTCAAAACAGTTTGGTGGAGCAAAGTGCATTATCATGTAATGATGTGGTTCACTTCATTGATCGCATAAGTTTGGACACTAGAAGTAAGTAGGTACGACTTTATATATAAACTTGGGTGTTTAAATAAAACTATTTGTGCTTCTACATGCTAGATTTGTGGTCACGCAAAATATAATTTTTACTATTATTTAATGAAACCAAATAACTTTTAACAATATTTATTTTAATTAAAATAAACTTGTAATAATGAAGTAAATCACAATTTGTACTTCATATATGGAAATTCAGGTAGTGTCTGTACAGTATCTAAAAGTCTATTTGAATTTCAAAATAGAATTTTGCGATTTGTTTGTCACCAAAAGAAGAGATTGTGCTAAATAAAGATTATTCTCTGTTAAGTAGCCTTGATGTAGATGTCGTTTATTATCACGTCTCAGCTGGAAATCGGAAGATGAGAGTGAACACTAAAAGGGTTTTGTTAGTGTGCACTCGAGTCAAAAAGACCTTTTCTAAATTAATATTCTAAAGAGAAAAGATTTGATGTTTTGTATGTTTGTTGGTTACGCTTTCACGCTAAACGGCTGAACGGATTTGGCGGTTTGGTACATGGGTAGGCTATGACCCGGAAAAGGACATAGGCTACTTTTCATCCTGGATCGCAGACGAAGTCGAGGGCAAGAGCTAGTAAAAAAAATTAAAGTACAGCGTACAAGAGAAGAATAAATAGATTTTATGCTGAAAACACCTGTTCCTCTTACTAAAATTTGCTTAAAAATACCTCGAAGAAAAAGTTATGGCGTCTTTAAAAACTAATAAAAATGGCGTCAGCTTTACTAAGATGTCTTCATTTACGAGTATTCCGATAAAGTTACTACATAGGCAGTTAACATCGACCGACCCCAAGACATAAACGAAGTCATTCGGAAACTAGAACCAACTTGAAACACGTACCATGAAAGGAGTATCCTTAGAACTGAATAGTACTCTATCCTTGTCTTTCGTTCATTAAATGAAAGAGATGGGCAACGATAGACAGTTCCTATTTAGGTGAGAACTCGTTTTTCGCGTAATATTTACGTAAAATGATACATTATTATCTCTTTCAAGTCAGTGGTTTGGGTGTGTTGTCTCGATAAGGGCGTTAATGTCCGCTGAATTTTTTCAAAATGACCTCGGATTAAAAATAACATGATGGAACACTAAATATATTGCCTTTTACGCCTGGTGCTTGCTTCCGGGAACGTTGGGTCGATCCCAGTTATGCTATTCTGTAAAAATCTCACCGTGAAAACTTAGGTGAAGTGAGTTTAAAGTGAGCCCGGTCGATTCTGTAAATCTCACCGTGAAAACTTAGGTGAAGTGAGCGTGGAGTGAGCTGTCGATAGTATCAATTTCTAGCAAAAACAAACTCACTTCACCTAAGTCTTCACGGTGAGATTTTTACAGAATCGACCGGATTCTAGGGATTGACACTATTGACAGCTCACTTTAAGCTTACTTCACCTAAGTTATCACGGTGATCTTTGTACAGAATAGCACCGCAGGTTAGGTATGAAAGTTATTATGTAAACCCGATAAGTCCTGTTAGTAAAAAAATATACATAAGTTCTTTTGTTTGTTTGTGTAGAATAGGTAAACAATTTTTATTTCTTTCTTCTTTTCTTTGTTTTGGCCATCAGCATCGCCATACAAAGGGGCAATACTGCTAGCTTTTTAGCGACTTCATCCCGCAGACTCCTTTAGAATTCGAATATGCCAAAACAAATAGTTTCAAGTAGTATATCCTACCTACACATAACGTTCAGAATCCTTGACGCGATGTCTTGAAATATATATTCAATTCAGACTTTGTAAATATTGTATTCTAAGTATTCTTAACAAAACGCGTGTGTAAAGTTGGAAACTAAGTTTCAAGGCAACAATGTGGTTTCTGTATGTGGCTGTATTGAAATTTCTCTCGTCTGTTCCGTAGCCACATGTTCCTAAAGTAGGATATTCTGATTTCAAGAGATCGCAGTCCGGATTTGCACTTAGGTAAATATTATGTAGTTGGTATGGTTACATTGATTGCACTGGGTTATTGCGAATTTACGTACTAATTGGATTCTTCTTCTTCTCTGCACTAGCTATAATAGGTCCTCAATGTTTTGGGCAAAGTCAATCATAAAGTAAGCAGGGCTGGTGTCCAGTGTGGGCTGGACCACGGAATAGATAAATAAGGTTGGAATGGTAATGTGGGCGGGGCAAGCGCGCCACAGTTATGATTCGACAATCATAACTCGACCGATTCATACATTCACCGCGTTCAGTGCGCGCCGGAATACTTCGGAGAACAGAACTCTGCTTAATAATGCCGTGTTGTGCAATTATAACATGTAAGACAAAAAGTCAGACCTCAGGTATAAAGCGAGGAGGTATATCTTTCCATCGGTAAGTCCAAAATAACATTTAATTACAATATTATGTGTCAAAAACATAAAAATATACTGATCATTATGAAATACCAAACATTAACAACATTATTGCAACAATTTACAAAAAATATACATTGCCCGCTGTGTACTCGCTCAATCAACACAATTACCAAGTACGCGTACAATGTACTGCATGCATTGCGTCCTCTACACTTCAACCGTTGACGTTTCGTCCTTTGCTCTGATTGGCTGTGATGCACGGCTCATGTTTATCGATAGTGAGGTAACCATGTGGTTAAATAAAATCATCGATAGAATTCTCGACTATATTTACGTTTGACAAAGATAATTTTTGGTTTACTTTATATTTAATTAATGATTGTATATTTTTATTTAGACGTATTTTGAGTAGGTAAATTAAATATTATATTAATCATTGAATGAATCCTACCGAATGTTATAAAGGGACTAATCTCTGATTTTTTATTTAAGTTTATGCATTATGTGTATTATTTTGTTATATTTAAATATTTACGTACGTATTGTTGTTATTGTTTCTATTATAAATTTTAGGTTTCCTAAAGAACCTAACGCCAGGGAACAATGGATTAACGTGACAGGTAGAGGAAACTGAATGCCGACAAAGACGAGTACTAAATTCGTTCGCAATTAATAGCAAGCGCCAATTACTTAATAAATATGTTTTATTCCAAGGTCAGTGATTATTTGTAATTAATCAAAATAAAATAAAATAATTTCTTAATATTTATTTAATGTTTCATTTTTCCCCATAAATTATTCATCAGATAATTTATCGACAAAGAATATCGGCTTTGTCAAGCACTAGCGTGTATGAAAATTTTTATTGCATTTATGCGTGTTTGAGTGTCTATGCCTACGGGAGCTTATTGCTAGTGGGCGAACGAATATCTGCCCTGAGATTTATGTGTGTGTGATTTGGTTGTGTGCGAAATATTTGTAAACATAGTATTGCGTATGTGTAGAAATTAAAATAGTGGGAGTCAAGCGGCGACACTGGTCCTAGTACAAAATTGCAGCGAGGGCCTTTCCAACCTTATTTATCTCTTCCGTGGGCTGGACTACCCAACTGCGTATATTCAGGCGACTACATGACCTAAAGCGCGGTCTTTGTCGGACTGCATAGAAAAGAAAGAGAAGCGCGATGAGTGACACAACGCTGGTAGTTTATTGCAAAATATGATAAATGAAACTGACGGCACGCTTGGCGCAGTGGCTGCTGCGCTGCGTGTCGCGGGTTCGATTCCCGCACGGAACAAATATTTGTATGACTTACAAGTAGTTGTTCCGGGTCTGGCTGTTTGTGTATGTGAGTTTAAATGTTTGTAAACGCACTCACAATACAGGAGAAATTCCTAGTGTGGGGCAACGTTTAAAAAAAAAAAAACTGCAACAATTGTCTGAATTTGTCTGCAACAATTTGCGCGCGCTAGTGCGATATCTACCTCTTTATTTTAATATCATTGGGGTGATAATTATTTTAGATTAAAAATAATACAATCAATGATACTATAAGTTAAAAGAGGTAGACAACTGTGTCGTGTTCAAAGGGCTTTAGGCTCGCTCTCTATTACATGGCAGCATGAGGCAAAAAGTGGATGTCAATGATTTCAAAAGTAAGGATACGCCCGTCTGAACATTTTACATAGAAGTTCTTCGTTCGAAGTTCGAAGTTCGCGCGCACCACTGTCAACTGAGTCGCGTTGGCCCTAAAACCGTCATTTTAGGGCCAGCGCGTTGGTGCCATTTAGTCGCGCCGTTAGCCCGGTCCTTACGCTAGTAATATATATGTCAATGGTGGATGTATTTTGATTTGATTATGGACAATAAACGGTTTACTTACAATCGTTCCTTTAAGTTAAAAAAGACGTTTAAACGTCAAAAAATTTATGATTAGATCATCATTTCAGCCGAAAGATGTCCACTGGTGGACATAGGCCTCCCCCAGGCCCCCCCCCAGGCACCTCTACTTCGACCGGTTCTGTGCACATACCCAAAATTCAATCTTCAAAAGCGGAACAATGTCATACTATTAGATGACACGTGGAAGTAGGACGGCATGTCGTAATTATCGGGAGCAAAAAGAGACGAGACGATACGTAACTAGGCTAACTAAGCAAGTTTTGTCGTGCCACTTACGAGCGTGTTTATCTTATCTACCGCTTTTTACATAAATGTAATATCATTGCGACTCCGCCTTGGAGTATAAATGTAGCGCTGTTCCACAAACGATGTATCGGGTCCTGCGTGTCCTGTCAGCTGCACGTTACAGGAACTGATGGACGCTAGTGATGGCGCCAAACACGTACCTAGCCGAATTCTGGGCCGAGTCCATTTAGATTGCTATCGACACGCTAAGAAGAAGAAGATTGCTTACAATAGTAAAGGTTCGCGTTGAAAAATGTAGTTTTCCAAGCTCAATTTGTTTTTTCTTATGACATAATTCAGAGTTAGTTCAACTCGGACGTCAAGTTTATGTGTATTAGAACTAAATACACTGATGACAATAGTTGTTTACGTCAACCACGGCTCGAGCCAATATCGGACATTTGGGCAGTACATTGTAGGTACAGTCAACTTAAGAGATAAGTATGCAGAATCGTCGGATATAGTTGAAATTTAGTAAGAAGCCGATCGATGTTCTCGAATAAAATCGTGTTTAGTTATCTCTTTTGTTGACTGTACATACTTTTTTTATTTTAATAGGTGTTTACATTGATCGGTGGCGACGTTTCAAGGCTTTTTTTGTACATGTATTTTTATGAATCAATGTGAAATTTTGTTTTGTAAGATGGACAGAGAACTTACTGTCAAAAGAACATTTTCTTTTACCAATTAACAAAATTTGAATCGTGTTTTTTATTATTTTAACAAACAATTCCAGGTGTCGAACGAAACTCGTGTTAATATTAAGTATAAGTTTATACACACAATTTTTGAATATTCCATTCGTAGCATTTCAGTAACCTGTGTTTTTTTGGTACACGTTCGTCGTTCATAAGTAGGTAATCACTACGGTCAGTGGTTCGTCTTAAGGGCGGATTTGTTAGAGTTGGGGTATACGCTTAGGGCACTATGAGCAGCAAAAAAAACAAAAAAAAATTTGCTACGGTAAATTTTCATGAAAAATTTTTTTTTCCGAAAACTGAAAATTTTATTGCAATTTCGGGTTAATCTTGACCATAGAAACTATTTGGCTTCTGAAAAGCATGGCCCTACGACACACCGTTTCTGAATTATGCACCTCCGAATTTTATCTTCTTCTTCTATATATATAAAATGGTAAACTGACTGACTGACTGATTGTTGATATATCAACGCACAGTCTAAACCGCTGCTCCTAGAGACATGAAAGGAGGGTGTGTTCTTTGTGAAGAGTAGGTATCCACTAAGAAAGGGTTTTTCGAAATTCCACCCCTAAGAGGGTGAAATTTCACGCTAGTTTTATTGTATGTATTCAGGGCGAATTTTCCAAGTGGGCGTGGATGGCCAAATCCGAAACTATGAGGAATAGCTAAAAGTACTCGAAGGAAAAAAAACACACACTGTAGGTACACTTGTTGTTGTGCTTTTGGCTTTTGTAGTAAGAGCCAAAAGCTAGTTCTTAACGGCCCCAATCTTTGCATTGTTGTTGCTATTTAAAATAGTAGATCAATTTTAATGATCCCGTAATATGAGAACTTGTTGATTGATTAATTTGTTTGTTTACTCCACTTTGTTTGAATTTTACTAAAGTTCATCGGCTAGGTCTATCTCGTAAACCAAACTGGAACTCACGTATACTCACTTCACTTCACTCATGACAGTAGCACTCGCGAACAACTCACCAAAACTTTCACATGATAGCACGATTTTACAGAATAGTAGGTACTGCAGAATTATAATCATACTAATATTATAAAGGCGAAACTTTGTGGGGGTGTGTGTGTGTGAGGGGCTGTGTGTGTGTGTTTATTTGTTTGTTACTTCTTCACACTCAAACGGCAGGACCAATTTAGACAAAATTTGGCATAGAGGTAGCTGACACCCTGGATTAACATATAGGCTACTTTTTATCCCGATATTCCCACGCGATCGAAACTTATATGGGTGAAACCGTGGGGCGCAGCTAGTATCATATAATTTAAAGTTGAAAATGTCACTCGTTTTTAGGTAGGTAGAATTGAAAATATAAATTGTTTTTATGTACACAATTCCGGTGAAAGGTAGTAGATTCTATACATAGGATAAAACTATGTGACAACAGCAAATTGTAACGTTACCGGTATTGTAACGATGCGGTAGGTAATTAGAAATAGTTGGAACTCGTTTACAGCAACTGTGACCCTCCACCAACTTTAATTAAAATCTGTAATCAAATATCACGTTTGTTTTATGAAAGAGGTGTAGTTTTTAATGATTTCAGTGAGAATTTTTGTTCAGAGCGAAGCATTGTGACAATTTCATGTGCAAAATTAAATGGGGTAGCGAATATACATACCTACAGGGTAGCGGGGACATCGACGTGCAAACTTTAACCTTACGATTGGGTAAGGTTTAATTTAGCACATAATTCTTAACCTTACGATTAGGTAAGGTTTAATTTAGCACATAATTCTTAACCTTACGATTAGGTAAGGTTTAATTTAGCACATAATTCTTAACCTTACGATTAGGTTAGGTTTAATTTAGCACATAATTCTTAACCTTACGATCAGGTAAGGTTTAATTTAGCACATAATTCTTAACCTTACGATTAGGTTAGGTTTAATTTAGCACATAATTCTTAACCTTACGATCAGGTAAGGTTTAATTTAGCACATAATTCTTAACCTTACGATTGGGTAAGGTTTAATTTAGCACATAATTCTTAACCTTACGATTAGGTTAGGTTTAATTTAGCACATCATTCTTAACCTTACGATTAGGTTAGGTTTAATTTAGCACATAATTCTTAACCTTACGATTAGGTTAGGTTTAATTTAGCACATCATTCTTAACCTTACGATTAGGCTACATTTAATTTAGTACATAATTCTAAGACTATAGGCCGACCGCTTTATTCCGTCGGTTTCGTCGCTCTCCGTGCCTCGGAAAGCACGTTAAGCCGTTGGTCTCGGCTGTCATTCGTGGATCTTTGACAGTCGTTACGGGTCGTCCGAAGCCCGAAAGTCTGACAACCAGTCACCATGGGGTATCGTATTACCTAGTAATTGGGTTGTGGAGGTCAGATAGGCAGTCGCTCCATGTAAAGTCAGCTGCATCCGATTAGACTGGAAGCCGACCCCAACATACTTAGGAAAAGGCTAGGCAGATGATAATGATGAGGCCGACCGCGTAATTAAGACGCAGCCTGAGGTAGCGGCGCGGTGCGGGAGGGGTGTGATGACGTGATGCGAGAGCTCAGTAAATTTAAGCTGCCGATGTTCTTCGTTCCCTAAGGTCAAAACGTTTTACCTATTATTTTGTTTTGATAATCTTAATTTATTGGGCCTTTGGCAATTAAGGCGCGACGCGACGCGCGACGGTGCGACGACGCGATTCTGGTAGAGCAATTTCCATAAAGTTTTCTTTCTGGTTAATGACCATAAAGCAATGATTTTTAACAGAATAATAAATATTAACGACTTGTATGTTCCTATGTTTTCCTTTTTGATGATACTTTATTTCTATAAGCATTAGAACACTCAAAAAATGTCGATTTAAACCTCTGTCAACAGGGGCCTAGTGTACTTTGACAACTATTAATGAAAAAGAAAATATAGAGACACAGCAGGTATATATATCCTTCTCATTCAGTTTATGAAATATCTTTTAAATTATTCCAATATTAGAGAAGGAGGTAGGTGAGAGCCAAACCTTGAATTACGACTTTTTACTTAGGATTTTTCAAAAGTCTCTCCGACCGCATTTCCTCTTAAGCAGGATTGCGTTTGGCCATTACGAGTATGTCATCTGATGGTAGGTGATGCTGCTGTTAACGATGGTGCACGTTTGCCTGCGCAGTTGAGACTTGAAGACACCCGGGTAGCCGGGTGTCTTCAAGTCTCAACTGCGCAGGTTGCTCCTACAGCTACCATCCATCGGGTTTTCGAATAAGGGTTTTTTTTAAGTAGTAGTATTTATTTGAATAATTAAAAAACAACGTATGAAAATAAAATGCCCGAATTTTTTTCAAAATGTCGAATTTTTTTCAGGAGTGTCAAATTTCAAAATGGTAATTCTACTCCCAGTGTGCAAAAGAGAATAGGCTATTACGTCTTGTATAGCTCCATCTCATACCCACGCTGAAGTAAGAGTAAAATAATACTGTTATAAATGGCGGTGGTAGGGCCCCCAGGTTTTGTTGTTATCGGGAAATACAGACTTAGGTAAGGGCTGATGAGATAACAAATGTTCCGTTTATCTACTTATACTAGGGTTATCACGTTGTGCATAAACTATTGGCGCCACGTGGGTTCTTCAGGTGTCAAACAGTCATCGAGATGATTGACAATCAATTAACTTTCTATAATTAGATCACAATCACAACAAATATAATTAGGAGACTAATGACTTTGATCATCCGCGTTTGCACGAAAACATTTGCATTTCCTACATTTCATTAGCATAGTTGGACGTTGCAAGTGCAACATTACATATCTACCTACTTTTGTTAGTGTCGAAACTACGTGAGTTCTAGCTAATGTTTTAAATGTTGACATATCTGAATCAGTTTTATTTAATTGCTCATTGTTTAAAGTGGGGATGGAGATTTCAATTTTTCAATGAAATTAAGAGCAAAAAGCTCTCTAGATGTAACGAAAGACTTCACTAGCGTATGTGGGTCGTGGAATAAAATTAAAGTCGGTTTATGTAACGTAGAATAGAGCTTTCAATTCTTTACTTTATCGCTTTATCGGAAAACAGTATCTAGCCGTAGCCTTTCTATTTGATATTCTCTTTTGTTCTTTTTTATTAAATAAATCGAGTATACCTACATAAATGAAATAACATCGTAAAATGGGTTATTTTAATCATCATTTTCATACTTAAATAAACTGATACTGAAAATTGTTTATGGAAACGCACATGGCAACAGACGGTCAGCAATTTATGAGGCATCCGAATAGTTCAAACTGGAGCTTACATCTGATGTTATTTCGGTGTTGGTGTTAAAACGACACTGCTCTAAAAATGTCTGGACCGAAGGCGTGCGATGGTAAGCGCGGGCGCTGCGGGGCGAGTTTTCAGGAGCTGGGGCGGCGGGGGCGCGCGGGCGCGGGGTGCGGGGCGGCTGCGCCTACGCACTGCCCGCCGCACCTTGCCGCCCGCCTCGCACCAGTCAGCAGCTGTGGCTCGTGTTGGCTAAACCATCTATAGGGCCATCCTCTTTTTCTTTGCGTTAGGTGAGTTTTAGTGAAAGTTAAAATATTTTTACTAACAAAACGGTAATCCGACGCAAGATTATTGAAGTGCATTTAACGTTCAGTGAAGTGATATATCAATGTCGTGGTAAATCGGACACTGCGCCGTGCTGCATCGTTCTCGCGATCGAGTGTGGTGGACTGACGAGCTTTCCGTGTATCAAAATGATCTACTCATAAGTGACCTTCCGCAATTTTAAAATCTAATGTTCTAAGCTATTTGTAAGATGTCATTGTTAAAGATCTCAAGTGTCATCATTGTCTCCAGGACGTATTTGACATAGACATTGGATCGGACTACAATGAAGCCTTAACCAAACGATCAATTTTCCATTTCCTGTGTCACGTGCTAATCGGAAATCCGTTGCGTACTTTGACATATCATACTCAAATTATCTAATCAAGTAATAGTACCTATCTCATATAATTAAAAAAATACATTGCCTCGTGTATTACATATGGAAAATAAAATAAGTTTCATGCGTGATTAAACTGAAATTAAAGTTCGAGGAAATTCTTAACCATCCGCGACTAATTTTCCTAACCGTGTTCCAGTTTGAGTGTTATAATTTATTTTTAAAATAATTGGATTTTCTGCCGTTCATTCGTGTTGGTTGGCCAAATATCGTTTTAAGGCTCCTTCAAAAAGGCACCGCAAGTCGCGTAACGAGCGGTGCCTTTGTGTCGCGCGTGATTTTATCGCGTGTCGCGCCTGTTTGTAGGAGCCTTTACTCTTCAACATTTCCAACATCGGTGACATCGGTCTGCTTTGCATAACGGTCGAAACCCGAGTAACCGAAGCTGAGCGTTCGCGCCACCAAATTAGGATGGGCTGTATGCGAGCCAACCTATTTCAGTCGCCCACGCACCGTCCGAACTTAGCCGACTATCCGCGAGCACGCCCGAACCTAATTGTGGAATTTTCATTACGTTGGCAGCCGTTATTACACGGATTCTTTTACGATCTTCTTCGTAACTATTTTCATGATCTAATTTTAGGTTTTCAAGTTTTTTTCGGATGGAATGATAACTTGAACTATGCAAGTTATTTAATAACTGGAAATAATGTAGGTTAAGCTTACAACACTTGGAAAATTCAATAAGACTCGTTTTAATATACTATAGTAAAATATGAAAAATCTTGGGTAGGTTACCGGATTTCAAGTATCAAATGTCGGTATTCACACGTCGGTCGACAACTTGGCTTACTTCCAAATAGTTTCAAATAACGATCTTGTTTCTCATGAGTCTGGCCAAATACGCTTTATTTATTATCGTTAATAATATTTTGTTGTACTTAGGTACTGATGACAGAGTAACATTAAATTGTACCTTGACATCTGCTGAGCTACTTTTAAATGTCAAAGAAGATGTGTGATAGCTAATTTGTAAAGGTGTCAGCCAATTTAAAGTAATATTTGAGTTTGTATCATTATCATTATCGTTTTATTGACGAATTAATGTTAATGTTGATAAAATGATTTGTTACGACAATCAACAATGGACTTAGATTTATTTCGGATATTTTTATTAGTTTTAGTTCTATATTTACTCCAAACTACCAGCTGAATTAATGATAATGATTTAGGTCAATTAGTTCATGATACTTTACTTTCAGTGATAGTGACTGAAAATTACTTTTCCGTTTTCAGGACTCCTAGACCAACAAAAACAACACAATGGGGGACGCCGATGAAGTAAGGTAAGTCAATGGACGCTAAATGGAACGAAATCTTTGACATCCTTTATATCGAAACGACTTCAATGAACTCTGGTCTCTTGATGACAGAATGCTGGATTTATGGGACAACATTAACTTTAATAAATGATATTTATTTCTGTAAATTGCATACATAAACTCTTATTCCCAAGGCTACGGAGAAACTACAGTATGCCACCTGGTACGATCCTTACATACTTTTACCTCGTTTACGTTCATACATATTAAGTTCGTTTCTGTAAATTGGTTTAAAAAAAATCACTTTTACTCGTCAATTCTCATTAGTATAGTTTTAGACCCACCATACCACCAGGGGTGGCCAGTAGTATGGTGGGTCCGCAATGAAAATTAAGATGTTTTAAAACTAGATGAGTTCGGTGAAGATCGAGACGAACAAACTCAGAGTTAACAAAGGGAGAGATTAATTTAAAGAAAATAATGAAATATTACAAAAATATTTAACTATTATTATTGTAAATGTAGGTTATCTCAACGATGAAGATGCCCATTTAAAGGATGAAGATGGTCATATAAAAAATAAAGTCGTAATTTCTAGGATTATAAATCTAACATGTTTCGTGTATCTTTCTTCTGTTTCATTGTTACTTTCCGTGTCCCGGGGCTGTTCTTCCGTGCTGAAACACTGTCGTCGCTACGGATTCACCATTTAGTACTGAATGCTATGTCTCCTCGAGACTATGGTAATTATTTGCTTTTTTAACCAACGCATATTGACACACAACACACACAAGATATCATTCTCATTGTTACAATCAGTGGTAAGACAGAAATTACACGATATAAACAATTGGCAAAATTTAAAAAAAAAAAAATTGCTAAAATTAAAATTGATGGTTTAAAAAAATCTAAATACAGGGTGTAATTTTAATCACCGCTATCCTCTTAAGGAGTCATTGTACTCATCATTATGAACAACTTTTACTATGGGGCCAAACCTAAAATCGTGAAAAAAAACATTTATG
Source organism: Oligia latruncula (assembly GCA_948474745.1). Lineage (NCBI taxonomy): Eukaryota > Metazoa > Arthropoda > Insecta > Lepidoptera > Noctuidae > Oligia > Oligia latruncula. The sequence continues at coordinate 15,504,563 of OX419688.1, forward strand.
TTCGCATACCTAACTCGTTAAAATGTAGGGAGCAGCAGATATTTTTTTCGCGATTTCAGGTTTAGTCCCATAGTAAAAGTTGTTCAATGACCCCGTAAGAGGATAACGGTGATTAAAATTACACCCAGTAAACATTATTTTACAAAAAAAAAAAAGATTAACATTTCAAATATGGCATAGATCATAGAAGTATTGTGAAGGATATTATTTTTCTTTAATTTTACAGTATTTGTTACAGTGATTACTTTATTTTTACATGAAATGTTGTAAGTCGATAGAATTCAATAAGTTAATGTCGACTTTATGTAACTAATGACGCAAAAAATAAAATATTATAAATAAAAGTAACAATAAGCTTATATGTATACGTATTATTAACACACAGAGTTAGATTCAGCACCAAGCACACTACTATATGTTTTTTGCGAGTTATAATTTCGCACTTAGCTTTTAATTGTGTTTACTATTGACTTTTATAGGAAAGAAAACTCTTCCTAAAAGATAATAAATCTGCTTCCATAATTTTAAAATGAAAAAAAAAATATGTCGCTTATATACTCGTACTTTATACATATTCTAAGCAAAAAAGAGCGAGAAATATTTTAATTTTAAAATGATTGTATATAAGTTTTGTTGCTCCTCCACAAAAAAAAATTGATTTCAAGACTATTGTTGTCATTAAAAAAACATCTAGGGCTGGTACACACAATGACTCCTATTCGAAACATATTCATATTTTAGAGAGGAGCAATAAACAACAACAACATAACATGTGTCTTAATCCCTTAATCGAGAACTTTCCCTGAAAGCTGGTAATCAAATATGTGTTAACGGCATAGCGATATAATATTGTAAGAACTTAATGAGCCTAGGCCTAAATAATGTTATTGTAACTATTAACTTACGAGTCCGCACTACCTCACCACTCAAACCGCACACTGCAATTGCATTCGCACTGTAATAACAGACAAAACTTTCATTCTATTACCATACACTGCCGAGCAAAAATATGGGAAAGATTTCTTATGAAAACATTTCAACTAAATTAGAAAGGTGGATGGATTTTTTTTGCTTGCAGTGTTTAGTAATTGAATGTTTGACAGTTACTTACTAGCACAATCCTTTTGATTTTTAGAACCAACTAGATGCATTAAAACTAAGACTTCGCCGAAGAACGTCCCATTATTTTATGTTTTCAAAGAATTTTAACTTATTTAACAGTTACAAAGAACTCTGTAAAGTACACACCTAATTGATGTGATTTTTATACTGGAAATGAGCCCAAGCTAGTAAATCTGCAGCTATTTCTGGCCTCAACTGTAAACTATATTGTGCTGGTAATTGTAGCAAACGTAAACACTTTAACTCAAGCAATTTGTTCAGCTTATTGTCGTATACTGAGATTTATTTATTTCTTTTACAGAAAAAACGTCTCGAGGAGGTAAAGTAACGACGAGCAGCAATCGTCTAATGGACGATTTACATAATATACGTTCAATTTATACACTTATTAAACACACACAACACACACAAAAACTTTACACAACCAAAAGATTTAAAATATAACATTTTTTTTCACGTGTAAACACAAACCTAAACATACACACCCGACACACATTCACATACACTATATACACAAGCCAAGCATTTATACACACACATACAATACATGTACCTACTCGTTGCCATATTATAACTATATAAATCCATAAACACCACACACACTAACTCACTAGTTAGGTAACTAATAAGAACACTCGTTACCAATGTCCACTCTCTCCAGGCGAAGAAGGCCAAACAGGCCGAGATCGACCGCAAGCGCGCTGAGGTGCGCAAGCGCATGGAGGAGGCCTCCAAAGCCAAGAAGGCGAAGAAGGGTTTCATGACACCTGAGAGGAAGAAGAAGCTCAGGGTAAGTAGAATTTAACAACTAAAGAAACTGATTTTTGAACGCAATAGAATGGGTATACTTAGTCCTCGGTTCGGTCTTCTAACAGTTGCTGCTGCGTAAAAAAGCCGCTGAGGAACTGAAGAAGGAACAGGAACGCAAAGCGGCTGAGAGGAGGCGCATCATTGAACAGAGGTGCGGCAAACCCAAGAACGTTGATGATGCAAACGAAGGTAAATATCTGTTCAACCTCCGCTACATCTATGATACCCCTAATCTGATTTTGTACATCCCTCACATGATATATTACAGCCAACAAGTGGACATATGTAAAGACCCCATACAATAAGCCATCATACACTTCACAACACGACGGTACCCATGTTCGTGTATCTCTCACATAGGGTTCCACCATAAGTTATATTTGTACATGTGTTATGTCGAATTATAGATGCGATTAGGAGGATTTGCAAAGAATACCACGAACGCATCGGATCGCTTGAAGACGAAAAGTTCGATCTGGAATACATCGTTAAAAGAAAAGATATGGAGGTAGAGAGATGACCTGCTGTCAACGAACAGCTCTCTTGTGCCGACTCACACAACTTACAAAGAATTTACTTTCATATATTAAAAAAATTAACGTAACTTGTGATATGTCAAGTGGCGTGTTAATTCTTCGTCTGCTGGTTTAACAAAGACTTTAATGGTGTGTCCGGCCGACAATCTCAGGCCTATCTGTCTAATGCGTTTCTCTATTTCTTCCAAACTTCATTTGTTATCGTTGATTTTATTTGCGTATACTCACTATTTTCTATATTTCCGTCCTTAAACTTTCTTTCCACTCACACTGGCTAACTGATGGTCGATGGCGCGCGGTGCCGCAGCGGCGGTGGGCGCGGGGTTCGGGTGTACACCGCGTACAATCTTCGGTACAACTGCGTACAGCGCGAGTAACTCTTGGTTGATGTTGTAGCGGCTCTCACGAGCATCATAACCGGTTACCATCAGCGTATCATCCAGCTTGAAGAGGAGAAGTACGATCACGAGATGGAGGTGACCCGCAGAGCGTTCGAGGTCTGACCTGGTTTGGGAGCTACGCAATTTATATATTACGCTCTCGTTTGAGTAGTTCATGCCGATAATGTGACTAGTTTAAAATATTGTTATGTTTTCGCAGCAATATTATAATTGTCGATTTACGGAGCTGAAAATAAATTATACCTTTCAACCTTAACCGTGTGGATAACAAAGTAAATTAAAAACGCTGAAATAACAACGACCCGTTGTAGCAAATTCCAAAGCTGCAATAGATTATGTAGATACTCTCATCGAGTTTTGAGTCAATAACAACATTGATTATGTTTCAGTAATAGTCCATTTGATACCCACCTCAATACTGATCATGTAGCTTCGCTTACGCTTTGTTCCTCCAGTCGAGGGTCCCATGTCGAGGTTACTACACAGCATCAACACCGAACCGTGAGACAGACATCGCAGCGCCGAAAATGATTCAAAACTTAAAATGTGATTGTTTTTCTTTAGCGGAACTCCAGACCATTTGTCAAATGTACTGGCACAGAATATACAACCTTGAGGGGGATAAATATGAACTAGAACGAGCGATCGAAATTAGGAAAATGGAGGTAAACTACATACATTAGGAATTGGGAATGCATATGACTGAACTGAATGAGTTGAATCTATTTAGTTGTTACGACATGACATGATAGTTGTACGGCTCACCGCACACATGCACACGTCGCTCCGCGTCGTCAGGTCACTCACACCGATGCCCATGCTCATTCTGCTGGCTCAATAATATGTCTTTCCTTTTTCTATAGCAATGCTCAAGAGAATAATACAGGAGTATTATGACCGCTTGTATGTGTGTGAGGGCCAGAAGTGGGATTTGGAACATGAAGTCAGGAAAAGAGATTATGAGGTATTGACCAATACTTTATAACCATTGTGAATATCACAGTCATCGATTCTGTAACAAACGTGCGCGTGTGAAAGTTCGTGTATAAACATTGATAACGCTTTGTAAGTTTTCGGTTGTTTGTTGTTGAGTTGTAAATAACGGTGGAAGGTCGGTTCGTTAGTGGTGTATTGTAGAGCGCGTGTGATGTGTCGTAATGGGGAGGGTAGCGGCGCGGGCGCACTCCGCCCCGCCCACGGCAGGCGTGCGGTGCAAAATCGATCTCCGCCGGTCGCGTCATCTGACATGAAGCTTACACCATTAATTACACTAACTACAGTAACCGCCACCGGCGTAACAGTAACAACACTGCACTCACTAATGGCGCGGGGGCCCGTCGCCTCACCGCTGCATGCCCGCGTAACTGTATCATCTATATTATGTTATATATTTATATTATCAATAGCGCGGTCACGTCTCTTGTCAATCTATGTTGTTCATGTATCGTCTGTACGTATATGTATTTGTATATATTCGATTGATGTGTCGTATCGGTCATCTCTCGATGTGCTTGTTATGCTCATCCTTACCTCGAACCATCTCGTCACCAAACCGCTTACCAACTAAAGCTTTGCCTGTTGCATGACGACTATATTATAATTTTAGGTAACAACTATCCCTTAAAATACCTATTAAACTCATATCTAAAATAGTATGGCACTTTAATAATAATAATTTAAAAAGTGTTCAAGTACATAATCAAGCATAATGATAATAGATGCATCCGCCAGTGTGACGCTTCATGTGTGGTGGCGAGCTTAGAGGCCTTACTGAATTTTCTCTTTTTTATGATAATAATTAGAGATACCGTTGAGGTGTAATTGGAACGCTGGACTGGTTCCTCTATTGGCACACGCAAGTGCATAGTGTAAGTGAAACTTCTTGTTCCAAATCTCCAACTTTTCACGTATGTGCCGTAATATTCCGCGCGACTTGTTTGCGTGTTCGGTTGCTGATATACCCCACAAACCTTTTGCAATACCTGTATACACCGAGTGTTTAAATTGAAAGTGCCATGCTCTGGTCGATGTTGCCCGCCCCCTCCCTGTCCGAGCCGACGTAGCGGCCGCTCGGAACGTTCGCATCACTATCCGGGACACGGAGTGGTGTATACTATGCTCACTTGCGAGTCCAAAGACACACAGTACCCACATCTGTATCTACATACATACCCACATTTGCAAGTCTGGATCGATTTTGCACCGTCACTCCATGACACACATTTTCTGCAACGTGGTACCTACTCATACATTGATCGCCGATGTATACAGAATTGATTCCATCGCAACATACATATTAAAATTAACTCGCATACCGACAAGCGCTCAATATGTTACAACTTCGATCACTGACTAGAAGAAGAATTAGCATTTTATTATTAGCGTTAGAAGCACAGTTGACTCTCAAACGACGCGCGACGCACGATTCGATCGCAGTCGAAGCAGTACAATATTGTCAGCGCTCGTGTTATATATGTTGCACATGTATAATATCCTGCACATCTCTATGTACATTTGTGAATAAATCTAGATTGTTGAGGCACAGGAGCTGCAGGCGGCCAGCTACCAATCACGAGGCACGATAAGTAGATCTCTTGCACGAATATTGTCGGATGTACCTGTACTTAAATAGCCCACGTTGAATTGTGTAATGTTTAGGCAAAGAGCACAGGTTTGAGATATATAGGAGGTCACAACCTTGGTTCGGGATAGTAGTATAATTATGTTCCTACGACCACAGAAATTAAAACAAGACTTCAGCTCGCAAATAACACTGCCTAATCTATGCTCAGAGGCTCTATATCTTGTTCTGTGCTTTTCTAGAATTAATATTTCGAATTCTTTTTCATTTAATCTTGGTTATGGGTTTGATGTTGTGATTATTCTGATTTTTTTAGTTTGGGAGCTTTCAATGTGACATAATTCTCAATGTGCATTGCATGAGGTTTCAGCTGTAAATTGAATCAACATTGCACAAGTTTGGACCTTCTGTTTGTCGTGTGTTACTTAGTTCTTAATTAATTAATGTGTGCACACAAATTGATATTCTAGTACTTTTGATGTAAATGAAACAAACTTGTGAAATGATTTCATTACGATGTTTCATTAGTAGTTGGTATAAGTTTTGCTTTTACATGTACCATTAGGCTATCCGTAATTTATTTAAATTTATCTTTTCTATCTATAATATTTAATTTTATATCTACAATTGCATATTATAACTTCATTTATAGATTGTTAATTATCTACTTTCATATCTTTAATTTCATTTCAAAGACAACTAATGTATTTGATTCAATCCTTCCCTAGTTTACCTGGAATGACAACAAAAGCTTTTCTTAAAGTTTTGTAGGCAGTATAACATTTCCTTATATTTTCTATACATCTGCTTATATTTTATTAACTCGACGTATTATATTGGATGTCGATTTCTAAGACTACTTCTATTTTAACAGATCTCGGACCTGAACTCTCAAGTCAACGACCTCAGAGGCAAATTGTGAGTACCCTTATAATTTAGAAGGAATAGCTGAATTACGATAATCTCAAGTTATTTCGGTTTTCCTTTCCGGTTTGATTACAACAAGGGCTCCATTCGCTAATAACGAGGAATGGAGAAATCTGGAATATTTGGAATTACTGTAATTTTATTTTGTGTCTATTTAAAAATGGCGTATGGGTAAGATAGGCGCTACAACTCTTGAAATTATAGGAAGGTTCAATCTGGATTCAAGAATAAAATGTGATTGAATATTCAGGATAAAAGCTCACTCGTAAATGTACGGGATTACGATAGGCCACTTTGACTCTTAAGAGTCCTAAGTGAATCCGTATTTCATGAAAGAGTTTTAAAGCCAGCAAATGGGCAACTAAGGATATGTCTGTGAATAAAAATGCTCTGTGATATTATTCAAAGCCCGGTTAAGAGCTATATTGTTACCGCGACTGGACTCTCTTTGTTACGGTCGCACCGCAAAATGGATAGACTCTGTACAATGTAAGCCGAATTCTAACTTCCTCGGTTCATAAAAACCATTGGCTTAAACCTGAACAAAAATAGATTAGAGATTGAAGTTCGAAAAATGTCCACCTTTACTCACCCAATGACGTCTCTATCCCATGTGATGACGTGATGACTATAATATTTAGGTCAAGTGGTACATCGAATCCCTATATTGTGAGAAAATATTAACCTTATATTTTTTACTCCAGCGTCAAACCCACACTCAAGAAGGTGTCCAAATATGAGAACAAATTCGCCAAGCTCCAGAAGAAGGCCGCTGAATTCAACTTCCGTAACCAGTTGAAGGTCGTCAAAAAGAAGGAGTTCACCCTTGAAGAAGAAGACAAAGAGGTAAGATACTTTATACAATTATTATTTACGTATGTTTAGATGGTAATATTGATTGTAGTTTGAAGGAAAACTCTAATGTTAATATAGAAGCAATATTTTTGAATATCTTAGACAATATAGTAGATGGTTATAAAGATAATGCTGATGTTAACAAGTAGGCTGTTGAGTCTAACAAGGCTGTCGACGAAGATATAATTATGTATTACTACTAAACTTTAATCTTCGTCTTCGCAGAACCGACCATGAAGTTTATGTTTGACATATTTACAACAATATTACACGATTCCTTACAACACCAGATACAATACTGACGCTTTTTTTAGTTCTTCTATGAAATTGTTTACGATAATGTAATAATATTAAACTTTCCGTCTAACATTCTTCAACTCGTAGTTTATTATTGGCTTCATCTTTTTCTTCTAAACGTTTTGCATCTTTGAACTAAAACTCTTCTATTCTTCTATGAACATTTTCTTCTAAAGTTTTCTTTATTTCATTCACATCATAATTTATAGTTGCTTCTACTACATTCAGTGCATGGGTTCGACTCCCGACGCCTACAGTATGATTTTAACTATTAATTTTGTATTTATTATTAGAAATGTTTAACAAAAAGCGTCATTTACCTGATCATCTTCTACAGGCCAAGAAAGCGGAGAAAGCTGATTGGGCTATTGGAAAGAAGTAGACCATACGTTAAAACTAACAGTCAATCTCTTACAATCATTCTCTACTGTTTAACAAATGATGACTTATTTTTTAACTACCCATTAATTTAATATAAATAAATCTTTCTTTTCTACGATATATCTTTTGAATTCCGTATAAAATCCAAACCTGATAAAACAAGGTGAGAAAGAGTTTGGATGACGCGTTAAATACAGCTTCAACTTTATGTAGTTGTGACTTGCAATCTTTTTATTAACATTTTAATTTAACTCCTCCCCGACCAAAGGCTTACGCTGCAAGTTTTTAACTTTAAAAATTAGTTTATTTCAGTATTCAGGTATTCCCTTGCAAAGCTTCGCCACTCCTCTAAAATAGGAACTTGAATTACATACCAAAAGCTTATCTTCTGTTTCTTTTAGTGACTAACTATCTGGAATAAATCTGCAAATAGGTCTTTGTTAAAATGTTGTGTAATTTGCGCACAAGATCTTCAAATACTTATCCACATTATCTATCTACTACACCTACACTCAGCACATAGACACACGCATCGCTCGCATATTCACTCTCACACATTTTGTTTATCTAACTTTACACCAACTCTATGTAAACTTTCGAATCTTTGGAAATTGTAGCATTACTTTATATTACTAATAATCTCAATAATTTGAAGCTAATTTCGTCGGACATATAGAAAAAAGGTACTCTTTTACTAAATAGAGTCATTGTTGAGGTTATCAAAGTAGAATAGAAACGAAAATAATATTGTTACAATATCATGATGCGATGTTCCACAGGGTGGCGCTGCAGCCAAGGTAAATAGAAAGTAAAGCGACAACGCGTACCGACACGTTTTAATTTAGACGTTGCTCATACACGCGGCATGTTATATTTTCAGCACAGCTATGAGATGTACCGTTATTAGAGTGGCTACAATTACCTAGTTTATTTATCACTGAAGCTGGAGATCTTTGCCAATTCAGACACATTAACTATTGGCATCAATTCTTTTTGTATATTTCATCCGTCCACCTGTATTCAAGGGCGTGGTATTGAAATTTACTTCTTGTTATTTCTCCTTTTGATGGATTTAATTTTTCATAAGGAAAAATAACAAGGATAGCTGCGATTATACTGTATTTTGGCCCCTTAGCAGATTTATTGTATAAAGCTTTTGTGTGATACCAACATGCGCTCCACAGTGCACACACAACTCACACTTGTATTATAAAACTGTTATTTCTAGGTTGCAAAACGCTTCGATTTTCATAGTAAAGTTTTCTTAGATGTGTTATAGCTACTTCAAAGCTTTGAAGTGTGTGGTTTACACAAATATTACCTACAATTCGCGTACCTATTATTACATCAGACCATACGCCACTTACTGAGTCGTGACAATAATGTTACGCCTGTAATTTCGGCGTATGGTGCGGTGGGTCTGCTGAATAAAAGAGCACCATTCACGGCTTACGCCAAGAAAGAATGATGTGAATTTTATTTGAAACATTTCAATGTTTATAACACATTATCAATTACATTATAAATAAAAATTGCACCACACATTCACTTGGTATATTGTACAACAGCATATGTATATATTTTTATGAAACCTGCTTCATCAAAATTAAGCAGTTTGCTGATCGCGGGCGTATCTGGGAATATAGCCGCGATGCGCTATCCGCTTCGAAGAGAACCAGTAAAACATGAATATTTACTAATGAAACCCTTTTTGTTTCGACAGAAAAAACCAGACTGGTCCAAGGGCAAGCCAGGAGATCAGAAGGTAAAAGAGGAAGAGGTTGAGGCATGAACTGTTAATCACCCCCACCTACTATAAGACCTTTACTATATGTCAATTGACGATTGTTATTAACTATCAACACATTGTGATATACCTACCCTCTATGGTCAGTCCGCGCCCATGCGGATGTCATCCTGTAGGTATCTAGCAACAAATTCCTCCATTAAAATCAGTGTACTAGTCGATTGATTACATCCATTTCGAACATGTCAAATAATTTTTTTATAATTATTTATTTATTAAATAATGTTTTTTGTAAGATAATACGTTTAATAAATTAATTTTCTGTACTGTATTACACTTAGTGGATGTCATTTGTGCCCCGATTGTCCTTTATTCCTGTACATCCCTATGTGTCGTTGTAAACCTGACCAATAGCAGTATTAGAACTTCATTTATTCCAGATTAAGTGTTTGTAGTAGAATGAACACGTTTCATCGACTATAAAGAGTAGCGTCGTGCTCCGGACACCAATCCAATATAACTGGTCTCTTAGAAAGCTGCACTCCTATTAAATGAGTATTTCAATGACCCTGGAGTTCCTTTGAAGGACCTCGATAGCTGCTGGAAATAAGTCGAGATTTGCAGTAATAGAATGAAAACTGTTCGCATTTTATAGGAACATTCCTAATCCATTTCGACGAATATGTAACCTAGTTATTACTTTGAAATACGACAGATTTTATTCAACACTATAAACTATTTCAAGAATACGAGCCTCCTTAAATAATATTTGTTCACTTCATTTATATATTTGATTTGTATCCCAAATATATTTGATTCGTATCTACACAATGCAAACCATAATATGAATCCCGCTGAAGGTTTTATCAACATAAAATATGAAGTGTATTGTTTTTTTATGTTTTTATGGCTACACTTGATCCATTTATATCCCTTTCTGATCCTTTGTATCCCTGGAGTCCTTTTAATGTCATTGTTTGAAAAAGGTAGACCACTCTATGTTGTTTGGATTGTTATGTCTATGTAGATTAGATTATCGAGTATATGTGAATGTTTTTGTATCCTGTGTTGGTGGACATAACACCCTGTATACGTAAAAAGTAAGTATATGAACGAGGATTTGGGATCAATATCGGTAAGTAAAAGAATATACATAGTGGAGATATATACACAGTCTTAACTCTACATACATGATAATAACAAACATATAGGTACGTACATAAAGCACAATGTAGAACCAAAAACTTAGAACTTGCATGGTTTCCATAATTCCGTTAATTAGATCATCATAGATATTAGATTTGACTGACACATCAGCAGAGAGCGATAGTGTAGATGCTATACAATGTGGAGACGACATTAAATGAAAACACTGACAATACTAATGCATAGGAGTCATTTAAAACTATCAACTATGTCCTAACGTCGAAATTAGAAATGGGATTTTTAAAAAGTAAGTTTATATGTATGTAGTGATGGGCCGACTATGGGTTTTGCAATCTTTGACTAGCTATAAGTGTCTAATAAACTATTGGTTGAATTTTTGTATGCAGATTATGAACGTCATTAGATATAAGACGTTTAATTTACTGTCGTATGATTGTCTACCTTGTATAGTTATGCACCTACGTCACTTATAAAAGCAGTGCCGATATATTTTTATATTTAAAGATAAAGTTATTTCGAAACAAATCCACGGTTATGTCAATTATTTTCAAGTTCCAGTCCCAGCATAAACAAAAGAAAGGGAAAACAAAAGATCAAACAAAGATTGGGTATCTTAAAATAGGGGTCCCATGTGCAAAAGAACCTTTAACTCCCGGGGTTCAAACAGAATGCACACAGTTCAGTTACCTTGTGTAAGTTTGATTACATCCTTACATATTATAGGTAAAGGGGCAAGAGACGTGAAAAGTTAAGATCACAAGTTAGATTACGTTGTCTGTTCCGATTTGGGAATATGTGCTTACTTAGACAAGCAATTTCCGTATTACTTGAATTTATGTTCAAGCTTACGCTTTAAGGCAGTGAAATTGCCCCTAGAGACACCAAATTATCGACTTTTCTATTCTGAAATTTTAAGTGGCCAAGTTTTTGCTAGCTGGCGTAATAATATGAGAAAAGTAGATCCTTCAATAATGTTCATATATAGGTAATTATAGTGGTATGAGGAACAGGGTGTAAAGTTCACTCCTCCTCCATAGAAAAGGGAGGAACCTCCGACCAGACGGGTGTTGTCTGGTGGGCAACTACCCGACGATTGATGTCGGGACGTTGTTTAAACTCTAGTTACAGTAAGCATACATTATAATTAATTTTATAAATTTTTTGTAACAGTGGACCGGGTATCTTTTCGTATCGGAAGGATAAAACGTCCTATGAGCACAATGTCCTAAAAGCAAAAAGACCTGTGAGCAGCTCGTCCTATTAGCAACTTGACCTAATAGCAAATGGTCCTAATAGCATAAGGACATGAAAGCAACATTTACAGTAGGTACGTAGGCAAGTGAACAGGAATAGTTATTTGTGCAACAAGAGAGCAAAGTCGTTTTTTGCTACGAGTGCTGATTTTGAATCCTGAGCAAGCGAAGGATTCAAAGATTGTCTTAGTCTTAAATTATTTTTAGTCGCTCGGTAAAAAACCCTGCTTGCGTGATGCAGGATTTTGCGTGACGTCAGTATGATGCGTAGTTTGCATGTGGCGGTGTAGATGCCATATTCATTATTAAAGTTAGATGTGCCTATAATAAGCTTTACTTAAACTAAGCCATCTCAATAAATGAGACACAGAATCAAGACTGCCTCGTCTAGTGGTCGCAAGCGTGATTCCCTGGGTCGCCAAAGTGTTTTTGGGGTTTTCAGTTCATCTAAAATTTCTCAGTAGCGGCCCGGAGTCTGGATTTGTGGCCTGTTGATGGTAAATAGGCTCGGCTCCTAATACATGGTGTGCACTATAGTTGCACCTCTGCCTAACTCATCGGGAATATAGTCGTGATGGTATGTTATGTTAGAACCAAGACTGTGTGAGGTGGGAAATTGGTCAAAATGATCCCTGCATTATTCTGAAATCGGCACAGTAACATTTTATTGTGGTAGACATAAATACCGATAAAAATATAATAGATAATATTCTCGAAAGTAATGCCATCAGTGATAAAGAATGCAAATAAAAGGGTTTATTGTTACAGTCTCCAAAGAAGATAAAATATTTATATGAATTGGTTCAAATAGCGTTACTTCTAAAAGATTGGGATTAAAAATCACATAGAAATGATGAAATAGTTTATAAATGCAAATCCATAATTAGGCAAAAAAATAAATAATTTTCAACCCTTCACAGATAGGTAGACTTCTTTCATTCTCGTGCTTTATCCCAGGAAGTTTTTCCTGACATTTTTTAAGGAAAATTATTTTTAAAGACAAGCAATTAAATATCTTAGAAACAACCACATCTAAGTAAAAAACTAAAAGTAGGAAAAAAATATATCTTCATTAGTTGCAATAAAGGCTTGAAAATAAAACGAACAAATCTATTAAATCAGGTTGTCTGCCTTTTCGCCGAAAATTGTTTGCCAGATTTTCACTTGCCAATTAACGTTTGGTATTCTGAAAAAAACCTTCTGTATCTTTTACATACGTGTTTAGTGTATCAAACGCTTGTTCTAAATCAAAGACTACTTCCTTCGCACCCAGATGTTACTTAACTACTTCGGATCCTTTCGGTAAACCTCAAATCTCGACGCAAGAGTCTCTTCTAAACTTACATCTCGAAAACTTTTGTGCGTCTCATAAAGCCTTCGTCTTTGACCCGAATAAGCTTTGTAAGTAATTTGCGGTAATTTGCGTTATTTCTTCTGTTATTATTATAACGTTTGTGGTTAAAAGTTGAAAGACGACGACGAAATTTGCGTTATTATCTACTGGCTTCGTTTGTTCTGTTACTTTCTTTTGATAAGTAGAGATGAAAGGTAAATGAATAGAACATGAACTTAAAGGTTAACAAACAAATTAAACTGTTTTTAAAATAATTTTCTTTCTATCTATTTTGGTCCGTCAAATAAATTTTCTCAAAGGAATGTCCGCAAAAATGACCTAAATCTCAATATAGCACCGAATGGATTTCATTATATGTTATAAGCAAAATAAGCTTGACAAACACATAATTTGCTTTCATAAAATGATAATAACAACGGTCTCTCACAAAATTAATAATTTCGGAATTAATTTTGGACGACATTAACTTAATTAAACAGTGAACTTAAATGACAGGGTCGAATGAAAAATTAACACAATACAGAGTATTTTTAGTTTTACATTGTGATTTATTTTTACAACCATAATTAATATGAATTCATTGCTTGGGACTGGAGCAAAAAATGCTTTTGGCTACTATTTTCATATTTTTATTATTTTTGTCATTCATTGTCGCTAAATCAAAATGTATTTATTTTTTTCATCATTCGCTTTAGTGTTTTTCCGTATTTGACTGTGTGCAATCATGATTAGAGGCTCATCCATAGATAACATGTGATTCCAAATGCATCTTCGTGCATACATTCATTTGCTTTGAACATCATACGTTTCAACTTACTCCCTAGGGTGCCACATTTAGCAGACTAATAGTAGCATTACAGAACTAAAATTTTCAGAATCATTTTGTCATTTAGCTTTGTACAGGTTTTCAGATTATTTTCATTCGCTTTTATCATAAATATTAGCTGTTTTAACGTCTGAGGATTAACTTTTTGCCGGGATCACATGCAATACTCATAAATTGTTAGTAAATACTATAGTTCTGTGCAAAATATTCGATGCGATACAACTTCGATAAACTGTGATTGATTGTTCAGTTCGACAATTTGTGTAGTGTGCAGAACAATAATAATAAATTGTGGTTTAGGCGGCAGTCCTCTACGCTAAGCATCATTAGTCATAACTATTGGCAAGCACTTAATTATGACATTGTTTCTGGCTGAGCGCTTTAATATTAATACATGGCCGCTTCCTTATTGCATGTAGATTAAGCCCCGTGTTCATAGAAACTGAAGTTGCATAACATTGTTGCAGCAACATAATTTCGTGTTGTTTTATGTTTCCGCAACACCAAAACATGTCGGTGAAACAATGTTGAGCAACTTTTGTTTCCTATGAATCCGGGGCTGTATGGCATACATGATATTATGGTTTTGGTGTTTTCGCAGGAGGGTGACGCGGCTGCAGCGCCAGCAGAAGGGGCCCCACCTGCGGAAGGGGCGCCAGCTGCGCCTCCAGCCGAAGGAGCGCCTGCACCACCTGCAGAAGGGGCACCCGCGGCGCCACCCGCGGAAGGAGCGCCACCCACAGAAGGAGCGCCACCCGCAGAAGGAGCGCCACCCGCGGAAGGAGCGCCACCCGCGGAAGGAGCGCCTGCGCCCGCACCTCCGGCTGATGGCGCTGCGCCCGCACCTCCGGCTGATGGCGCTGCGCCAGCGGCTCCTGCTGAAGGTTATTTTTAGTTTTTAATTTGACGCCATAGCAACGATATCAGAGTAAACTGGCATGTATGCCAGTGCTCGATCCATCGTAGACTATATCCATTGCTTTCCATCAGGCGAGATCGTGGTCAATAGCAGGTCCATTTGGTTATGTTTTTAATGATTCGTTTCTGCAATCTTCTATCGTGAATCGCGAGAATGGGCGCATACATCATATTCGACCACATGGAAGAATATGATGCCGTTTACGGCACAAACTTGGTTTCTCATTATATACATAGGTAAAGTTCTAGGCGGGAAATGTGGGCGTGAAATTGCGATATGAGACGAATTGCTGAAGTTATAAACCACAGCATTCAATTTCTACGTTACATTTAATATAGAAAATCATAAAATGATATAGTCTGTGGTTAAGATAAACAGTAGGTAATTTCCGTTGTATCAATTAGTAGGTACTTGGTAACAAGAAGCTTGTGTGCCAACCTACTTCTTTCGGATTTCAACTGAATTCGTCGTTTACAACACTTCAAGTAAAGCAATTATTTATGTTAAAGTAACTTTTCATTGCGGGATGGGCAGGATTCCAGGCGTTGTCAGCATGAGTGTCTGTTGCCGTTGGCGGTTCTCCAAATTACAGCAGTGTTGGAATTAATGTTCACGCTTCCACAGTTTTAGATAAGTAGACACACAGATTAACTAACCATTATTTATGATACAGCTGTCGTAATTAGGGACAGGATTGTCTATAGTCACCATGCTAAGAAAATGGGTCAGTGACGGCTGACATTGTTGTTAAGGCCCAATTAGATTCGAAACAGATAGCGATAAGCGATTGATGAACATTGGGTCGATCTGGGGGCATATCGACACCTATTATTATACTTTGCAGTTCTTGTTTAAATCTTACTTCAGTGTAGAAAAGAGATGAAGTTATAAAGGACCTATAGCACCATCTTACTCTGATACATCATGCAATGCTAACATATTGATGGTGCAGGTGCTCCTGCGCCAGCGCCTCCAGCAGAGGGTGCTCCAGCTCCCGCTCCGGCTCCCGCTCCACCAGCAGAAGGTATAAAATTAACTACTTACAATTTAAGTAAGAGGTACTAAAATAGACCAATGCATTTTCATTAAGGGGAAGCGTCAGGGAAGAATACTCATAATTATGTAGGTATAAATTACAGATATAATTGTAGAAATTTTACAAAGGGTGACACAATGCGCGGTCAAATTTTCTTACGTTTATTGAAATTTGCAGGTCAGTGACAGGTTGTAGGTATGTTGAACAAAATATGATTCGCGACCGTAACAAGTATATATTTACAGAATAATAATCATTAAAATCATCAATACAAGCCTCTAACTTCATATAAGTAACCCTATTGATTGATATTTTAGGGTTATATGAACTTAGAACTTTAATTTCGTGGGTTGGCCTTCCCCTTAAGTACTTTTAAAACCAACACAGGATAACATCAATTTCACAGGATATGGTTGTTATGTTTCACGGTTTTTGATTAACAAAAAGATTAATTTACCTATTAATTTACTTTATAATTAAAAATGTTTTCAGGTGCTCCAGCGCCCGCGCCTCCTGCCGATGCTGCACCGGCCCCTGCACCTGCCGCTGAACCAGGTAATATTTGTATCATCATACTTTGTACACACACGTTTTTCTTGATATGAAAAACCTTGATACAAAAGGCCTTAGACATACTGTATTATGAAATAGTGAGAATATCTCGGTAGCAGTACCCTGAATGCGCACGCAGAACCGGCGACGTAAATGTTGTATACAACTTTCCCTTCAGGAAGGCTTATTCCGTTTATCCACCCCAAAAAATCCGCCCTAAGGTGGATACGCGGAAACGCATGTCCGAGAATCCACTCTAGGCCTAGTTGGATAAACGAAATTTATAAGCTTAGGGTGGATTCTCGGACATGCATTTCCGAGTATCCACCTTCAGGTGGCTGTTTTAGGCCCGGCGCCCACTATCGGCATCGGCACGGCTCAGATGCCGATAGTGGGCGCCGGGCCTTACAGTGGATAAACGGAATAAGCCTTAAGGAAGTATGGGCTTACTGTTAGGATAAATTAATAGACACAGGTTTACGTATGTGGAGTACATAATTTCAACTTGTTCATAAATTTCAGCGCCCGCCCCTGCGCCTGCGCCGGCAGCGGAGGCTCCTGCCGCGCCCCCACCAGTCGAAGGTAACTATTTATTTCAATTTAATTATGAATAAAAAAAATAAAAAAATGTATTATTTTGCAATTAAAATGACGACCAACTTAAATCACCGTTTAATCAAATCACAACTGTCATTCTTTGACAGTTGTGTGAAATAAATGACTATATTACGACAAATTGACGTCTTTCCCTGACTGTGTTTAAGAGCGTTTACGCCGTACGGCATTTCATACAAACTTTCAAGCCCTTGTTTTTCGAAATGAATGAACCGATTTTAATGAAACTTCATACGCATAAGCAGGATACAAAGGTCTAAAAAGTTACTTAAGAACATTTTACAACAGATTTTTTTTTATTCAGTAAGTTTAGTTTTTTTTGTTTCTTTGAATATTGACTTTCATTCTCTTTTTCAGCATCCGCCTAAGAAGTGCATTGAAGGAGTTTATATCGGAGTCACATTATTATGAAAACATGTTAGATTCAAATGTGTAAAAATGTCTACAACATTCAATCATATACAGCGTCATCCCGGCCGAATGCCCAGGGCCCGCTTCAATAAAATACCATTTATTATTTTAATAAAAAAAAAAACATCACTAATATATTGGTATTTATACATAATTGCTATATTTATATCTACAACACTATCTTTGTTATTTTTATACTGTTTCGTCACTTTTGTGTAGATAATTTTGTATGATATAATAAAATAAACAGATAAATCAATAACAGTAAACTTATTTTATTTGGGACTCAACCGTATGCATCAAAGCTTTGATTATATAATGTAATCAAAGGTACCAAAGGTACTTTAGTTTCTAACGGCCGAATCCAATAACCAATCTATCACAATTTTTGGCATATTGGAGGTAGAAAAACCTATCTGTCTGTGGTTTTAACGTCCCAATAATCTAGGAATGTTACCGGCTCACGTTATCTATCGATGAGAATATACCGCTTACTACGGATAACTATTTGTATGAAAAAGCCAAAAAATACGTCCCTACACTGACCTCTATTAAACAAGTAATAATACAGGTCAATGCGTCCCTATAACATGTTACAGCTATTTGTTTGATATGACTGTTACCACAGATGACAAATAGGTCTGTTGGCCGAATTGCAGGGATAAACGTCTCTACTTATCAGTAGCGAAGGGTCAATTTTTGTAAGAGGTAAGCCGGAGTAAATATCTTTATCTTTGATATAATTATATTATTTGTTAGAATACTGACTGTGCCATTTTTCAAAGGGAAGCCGGTAGGAATCGATTTGTGTGAAACCTTCGCCGGGAAACTGATTTTGAGATGAATATCTTCTAAATCTTCAAATCAAGAAATCAAAGAACTTATAAATGCCGCCTTGACCATAATAACTTTGACATTGTATTAAAACTGTTGTGACATTATATATCTAAAACGTTTTGACATTATAATTATTTAAAACAGTTGGTCACTTGGATTGTTATTAATAATTCATAGTTCTTTGTATTATTCATTAATTATAATTTAATCCAGGCATTTAAGAATTTCATTTTATAGAAGTTTTTTTTACAAATTCTATAACGGAACGCATGGGAGGAGAAAATTATAGAACTTTTAAAGAACCATAAATCGATTGTTGTCGCTAGACAGCCTTTATTGATGATTGTGAGGACAGAATGATTACTGGCTCTCTCTATCGTCTGTCTGGCTATTATCTGTAACTGCAAATAAGTTATTGGGTTCGGCCTTAACTAACTAGTTACATTGTCAGTTACAACTGCAGCCCACTAAACTACTACATTGAATATAACAGAACTTTGACATTTTATAAGTTTGAAGTCTTAAAATCTGAAATGCGCTGCAACAAACCCATTTCATTGTATGCTTCAAATACAATGTTGAAATGACGTCCATTCTTAAGCCTTCACTTTTCTGTAACCTCATCACCACTGACACACCAAACAAAACCGTCTTATTCTGCCTTCTAAACAAAAGCGATCTTGGCACGATTACCAGTTCGACGCGATCGTTTGTATGAATGTTGACGTACAAAGGCGACTGGCTGAACGTGTGACTAGATTGATAAAATAAAATTGTTTATTCTGTAAATAGGATATCGGAATAACTTTTAAACGTTAAAAAAAAATAACTAGATGGAGTCGACATTTCCTATCTGACAATCACTGAGAAGAAATGGCGGAACAAACTCTCAAGGGTTTTGACCCTTGAGAGTTTGTTCCGCCATTTCTTTGTAAAGCCATCATCGTGTGACCAAAGACTTTGGTCTTTGGTCACACGATGATGGCTTTTGGTTAGGACGCGGTCTGATAATTCATCATCTTCCTGCCCTTATCCCATGTTATTTGGGGTCGGCGCAACATGTTTTCTTCTTCCATTCTCCCCTTTCGACCGTCATGCTATCATTCACTCCCTTCTCTTTCATATCATTCCCCACACAATCCATCTATCTTTTCTTCGGCCTTCCTCTCCCTCTCCATCCATCAACATGTATATTCATCACTCTTTTAGTCACACGCGTTTCGTCCCGTCTTATCACATGCCCATACCAAGCGCAAGTCAAACGATTTCCTTTCAACTTTTCTGTCACAGGCGCCACTTTCAAACTTCCTTCTAAATACTCATTTCTTCCTTTATCTATTCTCGTCACTCCACACATCTATCTCAACATTCTTATCTCCGCTACATGCAATCTTTTTTCTTCACAGCCCAGCATTCAGACCCATAAAGTTAAGACTTATAAATTTTCCCCTTTTACTTGAGGGGCCATCCGTGGGTCGCAAGATGTTCCTGTGACCTGTCGCCATTTCATCCATCCTAAGTTGATCCGGTGCGTTACGTCTCGGTAGAGTCTACTTCGCCATTTCCTTGGCGGCCTGAAAATTAATAATTTTCATTTAACCACCAGCAAACTAATCTAAAAATACACATCATCCCCCATACATAATTAACGTAACCAATACATTTCTAGTTTCACTATGAAAACCCAACTAAATTAGGTACTTAGTCGGTAGAAAATAAGCCGGAGTCACAAAATAGACATGTGTTACAAGGGCCTAGTGTACCGTAATATCTCAACCCTTATAACTGGGATACAAGGCTGGGCAATTTGGACCACTCTTTGAGGTAAACTGCCCAGAGCTCCCTACTACAATGTAATGTCGAGCTATTTCGCTGAATTGCCCATTGAAGGGACTCTGCTCCCAGATTGCTTGGTATTCTGTGTAATTGATATGTCGGGTTCACTTGTTTGATTAAAGCTATTTAATTTATTGTTTGTGTAGCCGAAGCTCTAAGACACGTGTAGTATTTATACATTTTGTATACAAACTATATAACTTTTGTTACATTAACTTGGATCGCTATTATGAGCAATGAAAAGCTCAAATCGTATGCGAAAGGGTCCGAATGGGCGCGTGCTCACCACTGATAGCTCAATTTGGCTTGTTACGACCTTCCCCCAAGTGTCATCTCCAGATATTATTAAAACCTCATTACGTATTCAAAACAAGACTTCCATTATACGGATTAACGTTAACGGGTCCTGTCCCAAGTTCCTGTGTTCACATAAGTATTTACGAAAAGGAACGTTAAAAGGGTTCTCCGAGTGAAATCACCGGAGTGGAACGGCCTTAATAATTATCTCTCTTTTGCTTTATCTTTAACCTTATGTAGGTAATGAATGGCCACATTAAGTTTAATTAAAATGGACTTACTGTTGCATTGTAATGCCCGTAATTTCCAGTTTGGTAAACAAAAAGTTTGGCCCTTTTTATTCGTTCCGTAGATAAGTTACCTGGGGGCCTAAAAAGGCTACTTTGGCAGAATCGTAAAAGGATAACATTATGAATCATAATATGGCGAAGGTAGTCCGTGTTTTTCTTTTTTTCGCTGCACTACGTAGGTATAATCAAAGAGATTGGGATTGGATTTGGATTGGATTGATTGGCATTTTAGCACAGACAAAAACAAATAACAGAAAAATCCTTCACCAATGGGATTTTATACGATTAACTAACAGTTAACTGTCCATTATGTTTCATAATGTTTTTCTTTTATGATTCTGCCAAAATGGCCTTTTTAGGCCCCCTGGTGTCTGATTTGAATAAATCCATTACATTCATTGCACGTGTTCTCTGGGCTTCTGTGAGTTCGGAGTCGTGGCACACAATAGGGAGAAAAATACTGAAATGTTGGTGCGTATGACAATGTAACAAATCATGCAAAACATACACATGTTAGGAGTCAGGACGCGTGCGTGACGAGATGAGATCTCAGTAGAATCAGAAGCAAATAAGCATTCAATTGTTATTTTTACTGAGATACTCGTGTTAGGTTTTATTTGATATCATAAAACTCTTGCATGTTGATTGTATTACATATTCATATATTTTTACGTTTATTCGCACGAGACTCGTATTTCTTTGAACATTGCTAGAACGTGTGGAATAAGCAGGTGCTTTTATGTATAAGAGCAGGCCCTCACCATCTATGCCTATAGTACTGCCCCTTTGGTCTCGTGGTTGCAAGCTGGACTGCTGAGCTTGGGATCCTGGATTCGATTGCCAGGTCGGACAAAGTGTTATTGGGTTTTCCATTAGGAATTTCTTAATGACAACCCGGAGTTTGGAAGTTGGCGGTTTAATACCCCCTTGCCTGAAAGCCCGTAATGCCGTTGGTCCTGCGCCTGATCTCTCCCCGGTCGTGTCCGATTGCCGTCCCATCGGACTATGAGAATAAAGGAACAGAGAGTGGACCTGTGTTTGTGCACACAATTGTGCACTATAATAATTATCTCCTGCGTACCTGGCTAATCTCCGTTGAGATTGGCCACCGTGATCGGTCGGAAGACTATTATTACGCCTATAGTAAGTTTACATTGATTTTTTTCAGAGAAGAATTTCTAATAGAGAAGGCCATAGTGTCTAAACACACTATGCCGAAGGTACGCGACCGAAATTCAGCATGATTACGCCTGCAATGCTATTTGAATTACTGATGACACATTATGCCGAAATTACGTTGCGTTATAGCGTACAGCCGAACTTTGGTCGGGCGTAAGTTCAGCGGCAATTTGGCGGTAACGTATTCTGTAGAGCACATAATAAACGCGACCGAAGTTCGGTTCGATTGCCGAAGAAGATCCGGGGCGGGGAGCAGCGGGCGGCAGGCAGGCATACCCTCGCCCCCACGAAGATCGAAATGATCGCTAAATGATTTCGTAACGAGTGTTTAAGGGGGAAGCGCTATAAGGTAGCCCCCGAAATTCAAATTAGTAATACAACTTGTTAAGTTATTAGGTACAATCCCCAAATGTCAAGATTTCATGAAATAGTCATTCTTGGGGATTACTTGGTCTTAGAGAGTTGTGTTGATGACTTTAATGATTATAATTCTGTAAATACATATTTGTTACGGCCGCGAATCATATTTTAATCAACGTACAACTTAATACTGACCATCAAATTGCAAAAAACGTAAAAAAAAAATGAATTTCGCGGGCTACCCGTTGCGCTTTCGCCTTAAGAGGTTGTAGGTAAGAGGAAATGCAGTCGGAGAGACTTTTGAAAAATCCTAAGTAAAAAGTCGTAATTCGAGGTTTGGCTCTCGCCTATTTCCTCCTCCAATATTGAACCAATTTAAAAGATATTTCAAAAACTGAATGAGAAGGATATTTACTTTGTCTCTATGTTTTTCTTTTTTCATTAATAGTTGTCAAATTTGTACACTAGGTCTCTGTTGACAGCGGTTTAAATCAGCCGGCATTTTTTGAGGGTTATAGTGCTTATAGAAATAATGTAGGTATCATCAAAAAGGAAAACATAGGGACATACAAGTAGTTAATATTTATTATTCTGTAAAAAATCATTGCTATATGGTCATTAACCAGAAAGAAAACAGGCGATAGCGTTTCCATGGAGAAACGACCACCCGCATGAGAACGATCTCATTTAACTTGGTAAAGAACGATCTCATGCTTCGAATGTATTTACTGTAGCTCGTCATCGTCTGCCTAGCCTTTTCCTAACTATGTTGGGTTCGGGTTCTAGTCTAACGGGATGCAGCTGAATACCAGTATTTTACATGGAGCGACTGCCTATCTCACCTCCCCAACCCAGTTACTGGGTAACACGATACATCTTGGTGAGACTGGTTGTCAGACTTTTGGGCTTCTGACTACCCGTAGCGACTGTCAAAGATCTACAAATGACAGTCGAAACCAACGGCTTAACGTGCTTTCCGAGGCATGGAGGGGTCTCGATATGTAACTGATGGTCACCCATCCACGAACCGACCGGGGTAGGCGTAGCTTAACCTTCGATCGACCCGTGAAGCTGTTATTATTTAGCCACGAGCCTCTCATGTTATTTACTGTCGCTATCAAGCCATTATGTGCCAAATGATTCAATATAAATAAAATATGTATACACCGTGTTCCGGACGATATACATAAACTTCGACCAGATGTTCAGCCTATAGAAATAAGCATTTTTCATTACGGACACATTAATGAATTCTTATTTTTTATTATAAGTTAACTTCATACAAACTAAATACCTTGACGTAAACCGGCCCACCCGTTATGAATGCCTCTTTATCTGAATTGGCAACGACGTTCTTTCAATCTTATAGATTTGGCGGGCTGAAACTTGTCATAATTAAGTTAAGAGACCCTTTCTTACTGCTTAGCTCAATTCAATTTAATTAAATGAAATTACAAATATAACGAAGCCTTTTTAAGTACTACTTGATTTGTTAGATTTAATTTGTAAAAGATAAAGAAGCGTTTTACAAAGTTTATGGATAACGTGAAGAACACGCTGTAGGTATGTATTTTATTTTCAGACAACCACCAGGGCCCATAATGTTAGTTAAAAAAAAAAACTTAAAAAACTGTCCAATGCGAGTCGGACTCGCACACGAAGGGTTCCGTACTACAAGGCAAAAACGCCGAAAAAAACACGTTTGTTGTATAATTAATATTAAATATTTATTTTATTTTGTTTTTAGTATTTGTTGTTATAGCGGCAACAGAAATACATCATCTGTGAAAATTTTAACTGTCTAGCTACCGCGGTTCTTGAGAAACAGCCTGGCGACAGACAGACGGCAAAAACGCCGAAAGAAAACACGTTTTTTTGTATGGGAGCCCCCCTTAAATAGTTTATTTTATTTTGTTTTTAGTATTTGTTGTTATATCGGCAACAGAAATACATCATTTGTGAAAATTTCAACTGTCTAGCTACCGCGGTTCTTGAGATACAGCCTGGTGACAGACAGACGGACGGACGGACGGACGGACGGATGGACGGACGGACGGACGGACAGCGAAGTCTTAGTAATAGGGTTCCGTTTTTACCCTTTGGGTACGGAACCCTAAAAACTATATAAGTAGGTACAAAAATAAAAGTGGAAAATAATAATGTCGCTTCATCAACCCGCACCTCTCACATGCAGGTAGTTGAATCGCTTGAACACAGCCGCGTCCAACCTATCTGCTATAATTTTCAGGATGCTGTTGCTACTCCCCCGCATGGCTTGCAAGACTGACGTGGTTTTCTTTCGCATAATTGCATGCACTTCCTATTAAAGTGGTCTGGTCTATCCATTGTTTATGCTAAATTCCTAGTTTATTGATCCCCTTATTTACTTAGGATAGCGAATTAATTTTCACCCAGTACAGATGTTACCTGTAGTGTGAGTATTAATTAAATGGACCTATTTCGGAGGAATATCAATTCCATTTAGCCTTCAACCAAAACTTTATTTGGTAAACATTTTTTTATATCCTGTATAGGAATATCCATTTACACTCTAAAGAGAACATGACCTACAGCGCGGTCACTGTCGGACTGCATAGAAAAGAAAGAGAAGCGCGATGACAGCGCTGGTAAATTGCAAAATATGAAGCAATTATTTAATTACAGAAAATCTATTGTTTGGACTAAAAAACTAAAACAGTAGGTAGTACTTTAGTATGTTGATTGTAGAATAATATGACAAAAAACAGAATGATTGTATGTTAAATATGGTTTTTATTGTAAAAAGAAAGTTTTTAAAGGTATCTTCATGATTTCTTTCTATCGTATCAAATTAGTTTATTATGTTTTCAACACACTATCTACCTAGCATTTATCCTGAAGAATATCATAATTTTATTTTTCTGATTTTGTTTACTGTAGCCGATCTTATACCTACTTTTATTGTTTCTAAAACCCCTTCCTCGATGCTCGCCCCCTTAGATACAATAGGCTATTTGACTAGTTTCTGATAAACATCTCAGATTATTTAATGGTGTCTAACGAGCCCACAAAAACCTATTACTTCAAATTGCCATATGTATTTCTTTAAAAAAAATAAATAAAAATGTACTGTTTAAATAAGCCGCCAAAACGCTATCTTTAACAATATGGCGTCGTGGCGTCACGATTCACGTAAACAAACGTTGAAACGGTTGAGATACTAGACAAAAGTCATCTGTTCTGTCAACGATAGACAGAAATTTACTAAATCATGACGTCATCTTAAGTTCAGCCAATCCAGACCGTT
Organism: Oligia latruncula; assembly: GCA_948474745.1. Classification (NCBI taxonomy): domain Eukaryota; kingdom Metazoa; phylum Arthropoda; class Insecta; order Lepidoptera; family Noctuidae; genus Oligia; species Oligia latruncula. Next base: position 15,530,438 of record OX419688.1, read on the forward strand.
TTCGTTTACGTGGCGCCAGTTTTAAAAAGATGAAGTTTTTTCGGGATTTTTTTTATAAATAATACATTTTTTTGTAGTAAAATTAATGCAAATCGATTTTAAAAGCGGTAATCTATACGAGTGTCAATAATTATGACCTTATTTTTTACATTGTCAAATAGCCTATTATTCTCAATCTCCCCAAATTAAGTAAACATCACATCACATTTCTGTGAAACAATATTTACCCAGCAAGGAAACAGCTTTATGCCGTCGATAATCAGGGGCACGCACTCTAAAGAGTAGGTATACATACCGTTTAGCATATCAAATAGTCTCCGTGTGACGTAGGGATGTAAGGACGTTACCCGTTTTATATGCTAATCATGTTCCACTGAATTGGGAGTCTGGTATTCCAGATTTTTAACAAAAATCCTCAAATTTTGGGCCAACGGATGTAATGCACATACTCGTATAATATACAGAAAACTTTAGTCTGAATTGATGAGTAGTCGCCTACTAAGCCGATACGAGTAGGTCATGAAACGACAGTTTATTTGGTTTCCGACTTTATGAAACAAGTTAGTTGTTTATGTGGTCCGTTAAGTATTCATATAAAGTCTAATGAATTTATATTAAAATTATTTCCAATTCTGATGTTTTTAATTAGAGAGGTATGTGAAACTTTGCCCTTGCAAAGCGAAGCATTAAAGTTATTCCCAACACATTACAGCAAATTGGGATAATGTCGTGGGTGTTGCTAATTGGGCTCAGAATAACCCAAATTATAATTTTACATTATATTACGTATCACTTATGGGTAATTCTTCAGGGACAAAATTTTCGATGTCTGTGGGTATATTTCTGTAACCAACTAAAAAAACGGCATGTAATATTTTTTTTTGTACAGTTTAGCTTTATCCCTTACTGGGACAAATGATTTTTTTTTAATAATTGCTGTCTAGGTACAAAATAAAAATATTTGAAGGTCGTTCTTCTGATTCATATAGCGCGTCCGTTTGCCATTTTCCGGAACAAAATGGTCGATGTCGCATTTTCCCTTTGATACATCAATATAAATTATAATTATATCGAAAGGAAATGAATTGTCCTCTTACAAAAAAAATGTGTATTAGTTATAACTACGTTAGTCTGTTTATAAATAAGTAAAAAAGAAGTGTCCGGCGTATAATACTGATTAATGTGGCGTAAGCTGCGCTTGACCGTACTTGGTCGGGTAATAATAATGAGAGTCTGGCTTCCAGCGCGGGGGGAAGCCAGTCGTGCAACGGACGACCTAGAAGGTGGACGTGCGGCTGGTTGGCTTAGATCCGGTGTTACGAAGGAAAATACCTGATTCATCTGTGTTTGGTTCAGGTGGCATCCTGATTACAATGCCTACTTTATAAAATTTATTTTATTGTTTTAAAACTTCAATCTGTGTTTCGTGTGATGCTTTTGGGTTATAGATTCGTGTAGAAAAATGAAAATAATGAAGTCTGTATGTACGATGAGTTATGCATGATTGTAGGCAAAATCCTGATTCATCTGTGCCTGATTCGTATGGTCAAAACCCCATATGAATAATAAAATAAATTAGTTTTCCCCTCTCCAGCACGATAGGAGCGCTTTTGTTGCGTAATTCTCCTTGTCCAATGTTTGACCGTGTACAAGTCAGTAGTTTTAATCTTATTTATTATTATTTACTTAGCTATAACCTTTTGCATTATAAAAAATTACAGGAGTATAATCTTGTTCTAAATATGATACTTTTGATATGTCTTAGTCCTATTTAAGAATTAATAATTATTGTTTAGAATTTACATTCATAACTAACGGTGTATTTATTACTTTTTATTTCTGTTTCTGATTAATATGTAACACATTCTGATTCATCTGGGCACAAAATTAATATCTTGAAAACTACTTTATAAAAACGAGTCCCTCATTCAAATATATGTTATTTGGTATACCTATTTTCATATGAACATGTGTTACAGAGCTGAAAGTGAAATTAAATTTTGGCCATATGGATCAGTCAAAGAATCAAATTTCGAAGAACTACCCTTATCTCAAGTTTATTAGACTAGGTAGGTACCTCTACTAATTAACATATCTATGGAAGCATTTCAATCAAATTATACTACTGTAGGTAATGAAGTAGGTACCTACAGTCGGTTCCAAAAGTATCTGGTGAAACAGTTAACAAATCCCGCACACTAATTTTGTAACACACCATCAATCACAACCTGGATAATTTTGAAAGATATTGATAATTCATTGCTACAATATACCTAAATAAATGTTCGAAAAAACTGTGATCCTTTTGTTTACATTTTCATCAGACACTTTTGGTACAGACCATACACAATAATTCATTTGCGAAACTTAAAGCGTAATGATACGGTTCTCGATTGTACCTTCAAGTTTTTAGTCTAGCGTACAGTCGCACACAAAAGGGGGGTTAAGGGTTGTTACCCCTGGGACCTGAAGCTTGTTATTAAAAGTGGCTAGTCAATGTATAAATGAACTGTTGAAACAACATCTGCGCAATAGTTTTTTTTTACATTTGTTATCTGTGGTACTGTAGCCAAAGGGGGTTTCACTAATTACACTTATATGCTACGACGTGTTTTGTTCAGTGTATTATTGTTGTAATTTTGAATAGATAATTTCTTGTCTCTCAGTATCGTCTGGTACCCTGGACTATTGTTCTCTTTGTGTGTTATATCTAAGTACTATTCTTCATTCAGTGAATGCTTGAGTATTTCATTCTGACATGGTATTGTCTTCGAGAACGATAAAGATGTCTGGGTGGATAATAAAGTATATTAGAGGTGTTCTTAATATTTTTCTCAGCATGGGCTATTTTAATATAAATTACTTTTAGGATCATCATTGTTTTGTAACTTTTTTAATTTGCGTTGTCTCACCCGCTTTTAATTAGTTGATTCTGAAGGGCGCTTACTGCCATACTTTATTCCAATCTACGAAGTAATTCTGATAAGGAAAGGAGGCCTCTGTTCTTGGTAACAGAAAAAAAATCGACCACTTTGAGACAAAAGTTTTTTGTTGTTTAGTATTGTTAGGAATCAGTTAGGAATTGTCATATATTTAATTTTATAAACGTTAGAAATAATTTTAGAAGTATATTTTATGTATAATTTTAGAATATCTTTCTGTTTACGACTTACAAAATAGTTAAATGTATCACCTAATTAGTTATTTTATTGATTTTTATTTTCATTCTGGCAACACTGACTCGCTCGCCGCACCGTTGCGCCCTCCTACTGAGTAGGAGAGGGAATTTTAAAGCGCGGACGCAACGGGCAAGAGGGTCGAGTCAGTTTTGCTGCGGAAGTCGTTTCGAATAGACGAAAAGCAAGTCATAGTTTACACGAGTGCACCAATCCGAAATTGTGGTATAAGTGCTGCTTGAAAAATTGAGGTATGTACACTGTTAATGAATGTTAACGACAAATTATATTAGTGTTGTAATTATTCTTTATTTTGAACAAAAATAAATGCCTGAGAATCAATTTGGAGTTTCCTTTCAACTCAGAAGTGGGATAAGCGGGTTTCTGCTTCCATTGTTTTGTCTGCAAACTACCCGTTTATCCCTGCCCACAATTTTTTTTTTTACTTATTTGTTTTTTTCTTTACTTTTCTTTTGGATCCATAATTGATTCTCGAGTTTAAAAAAATGTGGCCATTTAATAAGACATTTAAATACTTTGATGGTGCTGCAATGTTTCGAATTTTACAATAAATTCCATGTTTCTTTTCATATTAATTAGCATTATGCCATAAGTTAGGCTCGGCCAGGGCACTCCCTGGTAGCAAGTGCTTTTCCTTTCAAATTACTGGGCGAAAATAGGATAGTGCACCGGTTCTGTGTAATGTGTAATAATATTGTGTGATTAGATAAAATTAAGGGTCGAATTAGACCGGGTCACCCCGATGGTTCTTTCCCTTTGGGTGAGGTATTTTGCCAGAGCTACCCTCTGGGAATGCGCCCCTGAGTGCACAATGATCATCTTCTAATTCTATTTTTAACGCCTAAAGTATTTTTTCTTTCTCTTACCCTCTTCTTAGTAAACATCACAGCACCACACAGATTTCTGCACTAGAAACCTACCTTACCTTAATGGTGCCTTTTCTTATAGGTGCCTTACCTTATAAGTGCCTCAACTTAATGTTACCTTACCTTAATGTTGCCTAACCTTAATGTTACCTTACCTTAATGTTGCCTAACCTTAATGTTACCTTACCTTAATGTTACCTTACCTTAATGTTACCTTACCTTAATGTTACCTTGCCTTAATGTTACCTTACCTTAATGTAACCTTACCTTGATGTAACCTTACCTTGATGTAACCTTACCTTGATGTAACCTTACCTTGATGTAACCTTACCTTAATAGTACCTTACCTTAATGGTGCCTTACCTTGTAGATGCCTTACCTTATAGGTGCCTTACCTTAATGGTGCCTTACCTTATAGGTGCCTTACCTTATAAGTGCCTCAACTTAATGTTACCTTACCTTAATGGTGCCTTACCCTATAGGTGCCTCAACTTAATGTTACCTTACCTTAATGTAACCTTACCTTAATAGTACCTTACTTTAATGGTGCCTTACCTTATAGGTGCCTTACCTTATAGGTGCCTTACCTTATAGGTGCCTTACCATATAGGTGCCTTACCTCATAGGTGCCTTACCTTATAAGTGCCTCAACTTAATGTTACCTTACCTTAATGTTACCTTACCTTAACGATACCTTACCTTAATGGTACCTTACCTTAATGGTACCATACCTTAATGGTATCTTACCTTAATCGATCTTACCTTATTGGTATCTTACCTTAATACCTTACCTTAATGGTAACTTACATTAATGGTACCTTACCTTAATGGTACCTTACCCTAATGGTACCTTACCTTAATGGTACCTTACCCTAATGGTACCTTACCTTAATGGTACCTGACCTTAATGTCACCTTACCTTAATGTCACCTTACCTTAACGTTACCTTACCTTAATGTTACCTTGCTTTCTTAAGGTAAGAACATTACCTTACCTTAATATTAACCTAATATTACCTTACCCTTACATTGCCTTATTCTAATATTAACATCCTTTATATTAGCTTACGTCGATATCATTATCATCTTACATCCAACATCATTATATGGATTATACATGGGCATGAAATAAGTTTCAGATTCATGGATAACATTACATCAGACGCTGTATCGGAGGGTGAGCCTACTTACCATAACCGCGATAATCCAAGCGGAGAAAGGCAGACTCCTGAGCGTGGCATGAGCGAGGAAGTGGAAGGGAGTCTACCAGAGAGGCAAGTCCACAAACGCTCAGAACAAGGCCAGAGCGAGGGAGTGGATGGGAGTCTTCGAGAAAGGCAAGTCCACAAGCGCTCTTATAACTTTAATTCACCAAGCCCGAGTAGGGAGGTGTCGCGACAACGTGAGGGTCACGGGGAGTCGCGACATCAAAACTCGGCAACTTTAACGCTACTAAGTAGTCCATGTAATAAAGACGGTCGTCGGTACGAAGCCCTTCATCATGGGCGACAGAACTTTCAAAGGTCTCGTCCACGACGTCGAACCTACAAGAGGTCTCGATATGATCATAGTAGCTCACGCGAATTGTCATATAGTTCTGAGGATGAAGTACGCGGAACGAGGAGACGTAGGCGTCGCCGTCGGTCATATTCTGATAGCGAAGACGATCTTAAGCATACAAGGAAGCGACGACGTCAACGTTCTCGATCCCGTCCCTCGCGATTCAAGAACGTAAACAGTAATTTTAAAGATATGCCTAATGATGATAAAAATATTTTAAATAAGTTTTTAGATATACTAAGTAATGTTAAAGGGTCATCGACATCTAAGCTTTCTTTAACAAACGTCCTGCCGGAATTTGATCCAACATCCAAGGATCAAACTATAGTCACCTGGCTTACAAAGGTTGAAGAATGCGCCGAAATATACGGGTGGGATGAACGCGAAGTCATACATTTTGCTCTTCCAAAATTGACGGGCATAGCTAAAACATGGTACCAGGGGCTAGATACAGTACTTTACAGCTGGAATGAATGGAAAAGAAAGCTTATAGAGTCGTTTCCTTGTAGAGATGACTATGCAGAACTTTTAACAGAAATGCTAGCCAAACGCGTGCGTTATGGGGACTCACTAGAACACTATTATTATTCCAAAATTAATTTGATTAACAGATGTGGAATCAAAGGTAGGAAAGCTGTCGATTGCCTACTTCATGGTATCGAGGACCGCGCTATTAGGGTGGGAGCACAAGCTGCCCAGTTTAAGGAGCCAGAAGATGTCCTTAAATATTTAAAGACCGTAAAACCAGGGCACAGTAGGGAAACTTCCGAAAAGGCAAAATCGGAACGGAAGGGTCAAACTAATACGAATAAATCTAAACCTCACGATTCCTCAAGTAAAATAAAATGCCACAATTGTAACGAAGACGGCCATAAAAGTTTCAAATGTGGTAAACCGCCTAATAAATGTGCATTTTGCGGTAGGGTAGGACATTTGGACTTGTACTGTAGGTCGAAACAAAATAATAATGCAAACGAAAAGAAACCAAATTCTGAAATTAAACAAGAAAAACAAGTTGCTTTATTAGATAATACTGAAGAGGCTAACCAAAAATATCTGATCGAAATTAAAGTAAAGGGAAAACCATTAATGGCACATGTAGATTTGGGAAGTCAGTGTACGCTCGTTAAAGAGTCTATAGCAAAAGAATTAGGTCTCGATTGTAATTTTGACAAATTACCGATTTTGCGAGGTATAGGTGGTTATCATGTACAACCACTAGGAGAGGCACACGTTGACATTTTAGTACAGGGTATAGAAGAAAATGTTAAAATTCTTATTGTAGATGATTCTATTATAAAATACCCCGTGTTATTAGGGCACACTTTCACGGAGAAACCAAACATTACAATAACAAAAACTCCTAATCAGATTATTTTTGAGAAGCGTCCGAATACCAAAATTTTTCTAATGTCTTGTATGGATACAAATCTAAAACCTAACGAATTAGTAGCGGTACCGGTTGAAAGTCTTACTAAATTTCAGGGTACAATATTTGTGAACGGTAACGTACGAGGACAGGCTAACAAAGAACATTACCTGCTTCCTGGTGCGTATACACTTGAAAACGGTCTAGGGAAAGTTCTTGTACACAATTTGTGCGGTAACGAACTTACATTGCAAAAAGGATCACTTATAACTCGTGCTGTCCCTGTAACTCATAGTTTTGACGTGTTACCCGTGTCTTTTGACGATGACATGGTAAAAGAGTCTGTACATTGCGGAGAACAACTTTCTGTTGACCAAAAAAAGGAGTTACAGGAGCTTCTAGATAAATATTCGGATTGTTTTTCTTCGGGCCTAAAAGATCTGGGTTTTACAACTGCGGGGGAGATGAAGATTGAACTTGAAAATTCCGAGCCGGTGGTTTACAGACCCTACCGTTTGTCCTATGGTGAAAGAGCCCAAGTACGCGAAATGGTTCAGGAGATGCTGGACACCGGAATTGTCAAGGAATCTTCATCGCCATACGCGAGCCCGATCGTACTGGTCAAAAAGAAAACTGGCGAAAAAAGATTGTGCGTCGATTACAGAGCATGAGCTGCGCCAATTCCTCGGACTCGCCAGCTTTTTCAGGAGGTTCGTTCAGGGCTTTGCTATTGTGGCAGGACCACTCACAGACCTTCTTAAGAAAGATACCGAGTGGACTTGGGGTCCACAGCAAAACGAATCATTCCAGCAACTCAAGTCAGTTTTGACTAAAAGGCCCGTACTGGCATTGTATGATCCTGAGAGAGAGACCCAGGTTCATACCGATGCCAGCAAGCACGGCATAGCTGGAATCCTACTACAAAAGGATGATGACAGCTTGTTGAGACCAGTGTCTTATTTCAGTCGTAAGACAACTCCCGACGAACAAAAATACCACTCGTTTGAGTTGGAGACACTCGCCGTAGTGTCATCCCTAAATAGATTCAGAGTCTACCTCATTGGTATGCCTTTCAAAGTATTGACAGACTGTAATGCCCTGAGAACGACTTTAACAAAGAAGGATCTTATACCCCGTATAGCTAGGTGGTGGGTACAACTCCAAGAATTCGATTGTGAAATCGAGTATCGCCCAGGCTCTCGCATGCGACACGTGGACGCCCTAAGTAGGAACCCTGTTGGGGATGCGGTTGAAGAACTCCATGTTTTGGACGTTCTAAACGTTGGCACTGAAGACTGGATAGCAACTGTTCAGTCAAGTGACAGCGAAGTAGTTCGGATAAAAGAGATTTTAAACGACACTAACGCTGTAAAAGTCGTGGAGGTTTTAAAGAATTATAAACTTAAAAACGGCAAGGTTTATCGTATCGTGGGTGAGGGGGACAACGATATTCGGTGGTTAGTGCCAAAGGGTGTTCGATGGCAGATTGCAAAGATGAACCACGATGACGTAGGGCATTTTAGTTTTGAGAAGACGCTGAATAGGATACAAAAGTGTTATTGGTTCCCAAAAATGCGCAGATTCGTAAAAAAATATGTTAGGTCTTGCTTAGAATGCGCATATCATAAGGGGGTTTCAGGCAAGCAAGAGGGCGAATTACACCCAATACCAAAAGTTGGGGTACCGTTCCACACCATTCACGCAGACCACCTTGGACCATTCATTAAAAGTAAAAAGGGCAACTGCTATCTTTTAGTGATTATAGATGGTTTTACTAAGTTTATTAACATTACACCTGTTCGAAATACAAAAAGTAGCACGTCGATCAAGGTTTTCCAGGAACACATAAGTTATTTTGGTGCTCCTAATCGGTTAGTAACAGACCAGGGAACGTCTTTCACAAGTAACAGCTTCCGTTCATTCACAAAATCTACCGGCATCAAGCATATTCTCAATGCAGTGGCTACGCCACGTGCTAACGGCCAAGTTGAAAGGTTCAATAGAACAATCTTGGACGCTTTGTCGGCCAGAACTCATGGCAAGGATGATAGAAGTTGGGACGAATACGTACCTGACATTCAAATAGGGCTAAATACTACTATTCATAAAACAACCGGTAAAAGTCCTTCTGAGCTCTTGTTTGGTTTCAAAATTATTAGTGGTTCCGAAAACGTACTTAGTGACATCATAGACGACACTAGGGACGCGTCTACCAATAATTTAAATGAAATTCGAGAACAAGCCACTACGCGTATTATAGAACAACAACAAAAAGATAAAGCTAGATTCGATTCCAAAAGAAAAAGCAAACATGATTATACAGTAGGCGATCTAGTAAGCGTAAAAAGAGAGGTTCCCAGCGACGGAAAATCTAAAAAGCTAGTTAATAAATATCAGGGTCCTTACCGCGTAACTAAACTGCTACCTAATGATAGACTTGCAATCGAAGATACGCCATTGACACGCAAGCCTGGCCGGCCCCTATACAATAATATTGTTGCAATAGATAAACTTAAACCGTGGTTAGTTTTTAATAAAAATTATGATTCCTCTGAAAATTCCGATGATGGCGTTATATCTCAAAATGATGATCATAAGTCCGATAGCGATTAAAAGCGTAATTTTGCTCCTCTTGTTGAACCAACAATGTGTACTTTGTACCCAGTACTAGAAACATAAATCATAGAATAAAAGTTACTTATCTATTAACTTTAGTTACTAAAAAAAAAATGTATTAAGGTATATACATTAAGATGTCTAGATTGATACCTAGATTTAGATACCTAGATTTAGACACCTAGACTAAGATACCTAGGTTAAGATACTTAGCTTAAAATATCTAGATTAAGATAGGTAATTACCTTAGTCAAAATTTATCATTTATGTACCTTCTAATAGTTGATTACTAAACTTAATGTACCCTTTTAAAAATGTTAATGTTGTTTTTGTTAATGGTACCTGCGAGTACGTATGTGTGATAAGATGATGAATAACGAAATTATTAATTATTTATATCGGTTATGCTTCAGCTATTTTGTTTTTATAGATACACTTTCGTTCTGATATAATTATTCAATAAATTGAATTGTTAAATTTAAATGACATGGGTACTTACTTAACTTACCAGTAACCTAAAGCGAAGGGACTCGCTAAAACTGCAGGATGACCGAGCTGTTAGGAATCAGTTAGGAATTGTCATATATTTAATTTTATAAACGTTAGAAATAATTTTAGAAGTATATTTTATGTATAATTTTAGAATATCTTTCTGTTTACGACTTACAAAATAGTTAAATGTATCACCTAATTAGTTATTTTATTGATTTTTATTTTCATTCTGGCAACACTGACTCGCTCGCCGCACCGTTGCGCCCTCCTACTGAGTAGGAGAGGGAATTTTAAAGCGCGGACGCAACGGGCAAGAGGGTCGAGTCAGTTTTGCTGCGGAAGTCGTTTCGAATAGACGAAAAGCAAGTCATAGTTTACACGAGTGCACCAATCCGAAATTGTGGTATAAGTGCTGCTTGAAAAATTGAGGTATGTACACTGTTAATGAATGTTAACGACAAATTATATTAGTGTTGTAATTATTCTTTATTTTGAACAAAAATAAATGCCTGAGAATCAATTTGGAGTTTCCTTTCAGTATTATCTGTCCCACTGCTTGGCAAAGAACTAAAAGATTATTATACTATTATTGTAAAATATCACAACATCACGCATGTATTCCTAGAAGGTTGTACAGTCACGAGCACCAATATGTCAACACTTAGCAACTTTAAATTGCGATTTTTTCACTAAATAACGAATGCAACGTTGTAATACGACACTTTACATATACCTATGGGTTCGAAAATACTATGATCCTACTAATATAAAATTTCATTAAAAAATAAAGGAGAAAATCGCCTTTGAATAAAGCCAAGTGTATACATACTTTTGCTCGTGACTGTACGGACGCCAGCACATCAAGCTACCCGAAACTGTCAAATTTTCCCACTCAACTTTGAACCTTATGCTTTAGCGATAAAGTTGAAAATCTATTAAAGAAATTTGACAGATTGTAGTAGCTTGATGCATCTGTACCTATGGTACACCCACATTTCGCCAAATAAGTTTAAGTCCCAAGTAACAGGGCACAAATCCATACTCCGGGATGCTACTGAATAATTCTTTATAGAAAAACCCAATAACAGTTTGCCTGATCTGGGAATCGGACACAGGATCTCATGCTCAGAAGTAGCACTCAGCCACCAGACCAACGAGGCAGATTTATTATAAAATATTAATTATTTATTTTAAATATTATTTACTAGCTGCGCCCCGCGGTTTCACCCGCGTAAATGTCGATCCCGTGGGAATATAGGAATAAAAAGTAGCCTGTATGTTAATACAGGGTATCAGCTACCTCCATACAAAATTATATCAAAATTAGTCCAGCCGTTTGGCCGTGATGAAGTAACAAACATATAAACACACACACACAAACTTTCGCCTTTATAATATTAGTGTGATGTGATTATATTGCGTTTTTCTAGTTTCCATAAAGTATTGTGAACCAACCTTGAACTAGTGCCAATTCCTACAACATGATAGGATAGTGCTATATATCCTGTGGTTGATGTAAATCATATACTTTTAAGTATTTGTTACTTTATCGTTCCTTTTTACTTGAAATACGAGAATGTCTTCAATAACAAATAACAGTATCACTTTTATTATTCAGTAGCAGGGTTTACACAATTAAACACGAACTATAATTCACACTCAGTCTGTATTTTGGCAGAAGAACGTCCTTATTACTAGTTCACAATATAATAATCGTTAGAAATGATTTGCCACCCTTTTTATACACTTCCCCGCCATATTCAAATCAACTGTCAGATTAACTACTCAAAATGTTATGAATATTGAATTATTGTTATAAAAATCAACTAAATGACTTATTATGGGAAAATAAATATAAAGAATATTATTTAGATATTAATGAGAAGATTTGAAAGTAATTTAGGAATAATTAAGCAACTACTACGTCATAACCGTCGAGTATCTATTTGGTACTTGTTAACACTCGGCCATCCTGCATAGGCCGTGTCCCACGGTCCTCTTTGCTTTCTTCAGCGGCTTGGCCGAAGTCCTGAAATAGAAATAATTTACAGCAGTAACTTGTTGTTTGTGAAATATAATTATCTATTAATATGTTTGAATATATTAGTTAATGACCTTGGTTTGTTCTTTCATTTTACACTTTTTATCACACGGCCTTATGATTTGTTTTTATTTGTCCAAATAATATATATAGTTCCTTTTATAGAATATAGGTCAGATCTCGATCTCTGTATTGCATAGCTATTATAAATGAAGTCTTGGTCACATAGTTAAGATATGGACTTGATCACAAAGCCGTCCTTATTATAGACTTGATCACAAAGCCGTCCGCGTCCCTATTATGGACTTGATCACAAAGCTGTCCCTGTTATGGACTTGATCACAAAGCCGTCCATAACATGAACTTGTACACACAGCTTAATCACACAGCGCAAATGCATATTGTCTCTATTATTATGGACTTGATCACATAGCCATCCCTATAAATATTAACTAGATCACACAGCAGTCTCTACTAATAGATTTAAGGTATTATTGTCACACAGTGAAATTATTATGAAATGAATATTAGTGATAGGTAAAATTCAGAGAAATAACTATTCATTGTTTTTTTTTTTTTTTTTTTTTTTTTACTTACACTTTTGTTTCATTAAATTTAGCTATAAGATAATACAAGATTTAAATAATGAAGAGTCACACATCTGTAACGATCAGTATATTGTGTTAATTAACTTTCAAGAAGATCAATCAAGTCGTCTCTGTCTACTTCTTGGTCACTGCCTGAACTTTCGTCCTCAGATATAGTTGGTTTGTATGGCCGAAGAGTTTCTCCACGAACTACTGCACTAAACTTTTTATAGCCTTTCATACCCTTTATACTCGAGATTGTATATCTGTCCAATGATTGTTCGGCGTTAGATATTTTGTAGGGACCTGTATATCGCCCAATAAGTTTTCTAGTAACCCCAGTGGTTGCATCTCTAGCTACACCACCTTTCCAAAGAACTAGTTGACCTACGGTGTACTTAATACATTTCCTATGTTTTTTGTCGAATCGCGTTTTCATGGAAGTCATATTTCTATCGATACGGAGCTTAGCAGTTTCCCTATTGGCCTGCAGTTGGTTCTGTTGAGTTTCAGAAGTAGAGGGTGAGTCAGACGGGAAGGATGGATACCTAGAATTAGTATGACCGAACATTAGGTTAAATGGCGAAAAGCCAGTAGTAGCATTGGGTGTATTATTGATTCCCCATACTATATCATCTAGTTTATTATCCCATGTACATTCGCTTTCGGACATAGTGTTAAGGCCATTTAATAATGTACGATTTACACGTTCGACCTGCCCGTTGGAGCGAGGACTGGCTATAGCATTTAATATATGTTTGAATTGATTTTCCTCGGAAAATTCTTTGAAGTATCTACTCGTAAAAGCTTTTCCTCTGTCTGTTATTATTCTAACTGGATAGCCAAACTGCATAATAATTTCTTTTAATAATCGAATGGTTTCTATTGAACTACAATTTTTAGCTGGTCGGGCAAATACAAATTTGGTAAAAGCGTCGATAACCACTAGGATATAAGTGTTTCCGTTACGAGTTTTGGCAAAAGGACCCAAATGGTCAGCGTGCAACGTATGCATAGGTATGGCTGGCTTGTTAATAGGATATAATTCACCCTCTAACCTACCATAGTTGCCCTTATTAAACGCACATTGTAAACAAGAGTTTATATATTTTCGTATAAATCTAGTCATGCCTTCGAACCAAAATTGAGCCTTAATAGAATTTTCACATTTTTCAAAACCGGGGTGGCCTATCTGATCATGAAGTTTTTGTAGTAAACCGTATTTAGCTAACTTAGGGATGACAAACCGCTCTCCAGCAACAGTTTTCCTATAGAGTATATTATCTTTTATTATATAATTTGCAGATAAATTTGAATCGGAGTTATCACGAAGCCTAGTAATAATGTTTTGTATATTATCATCTTGTATCTGTAGGGTTATTAACCAATCTGAATTTTCAATCATAAGTATTGCATTAGTCGCGGGATTCCTACTTAACGCATCTACGTGCCTCATGCGTTCCCCTGGCCTATATTCAATCTCGAGATCAAATTCTTGTATTGTGAGCCACCAACGAGCTATTCGCGGTATTAAATCTCGTTTTACAAGAGTTGTTCTTAATGCAGAGCAGTCTGTAATGACTTTAACTTTAATCCCCGTTAAATATATTCGAAATCGCTTAAGTGATTCAACGACAGCGAGCGTTTCAAGCTCGTAACTATGGTAGTGCTTTTCTTCATTACTTGTCACCCTACTAAAATAAGCAATTGGTTTTAAACTACTATCTGTTTGATATTGCATAAGGATCCCCCCTAAGCCTATTTTGCTGGCATCTGTGTGCAATTCAGTCTTTGCATCAGAGTTGTAAATAGCTAAAACTGGCCTTACAATCAGACGCTGCTTGAGGCCTTGAAATGCATTTTCTTGATCAGAACCCCAATGCCACTTGACATCCTTTTTCGTGAGTTCTGTTAAAGGGCGAGCAATTTGGGCAAAATTTTTAATAAATTTTCTAAAATATGACGTCAATCCTATAAACTGCCTAATCTCATGTACATTCCGCGGCCTATTATATTCTGCAACACATTTTATTTTCGCTTGGCCTGGTTGTATTGTCCCGGCTGAAATCTCATGGCCTAAATACGTAGCGGTACGTTTAAGGAAAGAACATTTACGTAAATTTAATTTTAAATTTGCTTGTGTCAATAATTGTAATACTTTTTCTAAAAGCACAAACCCTTCCTGAATTGATTCCGTAGGTAACATGACGTCATCAAGGTACAGGGCAATGTTTTGATCGACTCTACCTAGCGTCATTTGAATTAAACGAGAGAATACTGCTGGGGCATTGGCCAGACCAAAGGGCATTTTCAAAAACTCATACTGCCCTGATGGAGTAACGAATGCTGTCTTCGGTATTGAGTCTTCATGAAGGCTGACTTGATAGTACCCTTGGGCAAGGTCAAGGGTGGTGAAATAGAACTTGCCTGATAACTTACTAACCTGGTCTTCGATATGCGGTAAAGGGTACCTATCTTTCACAGTATTAGCATTTAATGCCCTATAATCAACACAGAGCCTGTAATCGCCACCCTTCTTCTTAACCAGTACCACTGGACTAGCGTAATCAGACATTGACTCTCTAATGATACCTGCTTCTAATAAATCTTTAACTTTTCCATTAACAATTTCATTTTCTTTATGCGACAATCTATAGGGCTTGCAACAAACAGGCTGGTTATTCATTGTACGAATGTGCATCCTTATAAGATCAGTACAACCCAAATCTTTAGTACTTCTGGCAAATGAGTGAGCATACTTATTTAGAAGCTCTAGTAATTGTTTGCTTTCATTATCACTAAGGTGACCCTTATCAATATCTGTTAAACTAATTTGTATATTATCCGTATCTGAACTATCTATGGCTAATACTCTAGACTCACTACTAAATGCTGGTATTGTTACCAACTCCGCTCTAGCTATCAACCTATCAGATTCCCAAACGACATCAGCATGACCTAGGTTTACAACTTTTAAATAAGAATGGTTTGAATTAATAATAGCTGAAGGTATTAAATACGTTAAATTACCTAGCTGCATCCATACTGTGTGCGTTAAAAATGTGTGCTCTTTTCCAATGTTTTGTCTGCAGTCAACATAAACTTCTATATATAATTGATGTTGCTTTGGTATTATAACATTATGCTTTATATAAACTGGAAATTTTTCAATAAAGTCTGTTGCATGTAATTGTATATCCGTAAGTATATCCGATATAATTTCACTTGGAACAAAACGTACAGAAGAAGCAGAAGTGACTAAACTAACATTCTTACTATTAATCATTGTTTGTCCAATTAATAGCTCAATATCTGATGCAATATAATTAACTATTTCAACTATTCCATCTAATTTTACATTATCTATCAAAACAGTTAGGCAACATGAACCGAGTGAGTTTACACATGCTCCTCCAAAACCTTTCATGACAGTTGCGCTAGGCTCCATTTTAATTTGTAAGTTTTCAGCTTGTGTGAGACAAAGCATGTTGATTTTACTGCCAGTATCTATGTAAGCTCGGAGCTGCTGTCCATTTACCATCACAGTTCTTTTGTAAATATCAACATAAATATCATAGGTAATATGCAGCACTTGACTAACCTTTTGTGGTTGCTGTCGCGAACTCCCGGCGCCAAACCAGCAATCCGCCGTCGTGTGCCCGCTGCGCCGGCAGGTCTCGCAGCGCTGCCGCTGTCTGCAGTCCCGCGCCTCGTGACCCGGCCGCCGACATGTGTAGCATATCTTCGGCTGGAGCTGATGACCCGATGTTGAGGTTGGGATGGTGCTCGCTCCTCTTCTCCACGTACTCGTCGATTTCCGCACAGATGTCTCCACTCGTTTGAAATTTTCCAATGAAGATAGGTAGCCATAGTATAGTTGTTCAGGAGTTCCACAACTATATGCTTTGGCATTAGCTCTCAATTCAGAAGGTAGTCCACGTATTATGCAGGAAATAGCATCTTCACCGTTTATGTTGCATTTCTTCAGTAGGGATAATTTTTCGTGATAATACTTCGTCATCGTCTCTTTATCTTCCTTTGTCCTTGCCAGCATACGTTCCAATTTTTCCACGTAGTCAGTCGATCGAGGAAAAGCGACCTGAAGCATTTCCTTCCAGCCATCCCATGTCAAATTGTTGTTTTCGAGGTCATCATACCATTCTCGAGCAGAGCCACGCAACCGCAGTTGCATGATAAATGTCCGATCGGTGTTGTCCCAGCCATAGACATCGCCTAGTTGGTCTATTTTGTGGAGCCAACCTATAACGTTGCTGCTGTTGTCTTCGGGTCGAAATTTAGGAATAACTTCGGCATCACTGGGAGCAACATGTCGCTTTTTGTGCGACTTAGTCTTATGAAGGTCTTCAGAGAAAAAAATTTCACTATTTTCATCTTCCGAGCTGGTTGACTCACTGCACTTTCGTTTGCGTTTTCCCAAACCGTGAAAATATGGTCCCGACATTTTATACCGATCCCACTTCTGAAATATTATTCAGTAGCAGGGTTTACACAATTAAACACGAACTATAATTCACACTCAGTCTGTATTTTGGCAGAAGAACGTCCTTATTACTAGTTCACAATATAATAATCGTTAGAAATGATTTGCCACCCTTTTTATACACTTCCCCGCCATATTCAAATCAACTGTCAGATTAACTACTCAAAATGTTATGAATATTGAATTATTGTTATAAAAATCAACTAAATGACTTATTATGGGAAAATAAATATAAAGAATATTATTTAGATATTAATGAGAAGATTTGAAAGTAATTTAGGAATAATTAAGCAACTACTACGTCATAACCGTCGAGTATCTATTTGGTACTTGTTAACACTTTCTTATAAATATCGCGATTTGAGGAAGTCTTTTCATGTTCGAGGTGTTTTGCCTTCATTTTTATTTGGTTTGTTTTAATTTATAAATCTCTATAAAAGCTGGTGAGATTGAGATTAAGTAGGAATTTATAAATGTCTGCATGTTTTGGATGATTGCAGTAATTAGAAAATGTTAACTTCAGGAATATTACGAGTATTACTCACACTTTATTTTTGCAATAAAAATAGATGATATAATGATTAGACATTCCTCATATATTATGAGTAATGCCTCCAATACAAAATCTAACTAAAATTACAGAAGTAAAAACAAAACACAAATTGCCATCACTCACTGACATATCGGATATACATTAAAACCGAGTACGTCCCGAGGACAGCCAAACACATCCGAAACGGTGTCGGTTACGGTAACAGTGGCGCGAGTTCAATAGTTTGTTCCCCATCTCAAAAACTTCACTTTACAAAATATTCCTCCGCGTTGCTGTCAACAATCAACATGGCACTGTTTCCAGTCTTTTCAAAACTTAGATATATAGCAGTTTACCGAGCACTTAAATAGACGAATGGACCACTCAACATACGCGTTCGTTCCTGAAGGGTTACAAGGGCCAACCACAACAGGTGCCGACCGATCATAGAAATATATATTTAGACATAACTTCCCGAAAACCTTTTCCCTTATAAACATCGTCGTCCCAAGCGATGTTTCATTTTTACCGACTTCAAAAAAATGGAGGTTATCAATTCGATACGTATGTATGTAATATTATTGGAATTGCATTATATTCACATAATATGACAATCTATTAGGGCTTCCAAACAAATATACAAAATTTTATAGACGTATGTATTTATGTATGTATGTGTTTGTCCACGCATTTCTCCGCAATTATTAATCGGATCGTGACCATTTTTTTTATTGGCTTACATTTACTTCAACTTAGGGCACAGTGCAAGTTTCATCAAAATCGATTCAGTAATTTTCGAGATATGGACTAATACGTGTAAGTGTGACGGCCTGGCTTATTGATACGAGCTACGGGTGTAGTGTCAAAGGGAAAACATCTCAAAACCTTCGTCAAATTCTAGTGCAAAAACTAAAAATTACGAAATAACAAGTAATTTTAAAAAATTAAACCGACTTCAAAAAGAAATTAACTCAAAATTATGAAATAACTTTAATTTCGGAAGTCGGTGGCAAAAAACTTAAACTATAAAATACAGATCCCAAAGACACCGACCATATTTATAACGAAAGCCACCTAAAACGTAGTAGACATGTAAGTATGGTTTTGGAAAGACTGTACATCATCTAAAAGAAGTTTCTGATGTTATTGAATGTCTAACAAGTAGATGGCCCTTCTGATGGTAAGTGGTCACCCATCTTTGGACTTTTGTTACTCCGCGTCCACTTTTTGTTCGGTGACCCGGAACGCGTCGTCGCACCGACAGAGGCTGCCTTGCGGTTTTCCGAACAAAAAGTGACATATGAACGCGACGAACCCTTATTTGCATGACTATAGGTTTCTTTAAGCCCAAGTACTCATGGATGTTTTTTTTTTCACACTGGATTTGTTTTCGACGCGCTGGTATGCGCTATGTTGGATTATCAACACTCGGCTTAACAACGAGAGTTCAAAATCCAGTGGGCGATAAAATCACGCCGCAATATTTTTACGTCCGTGTGTACGTAGGCTGAGGCCGTCAGTACGTGGGCTGAGGCCGCGGCTATATTCCGGAGGAGGCATCGCAGATGCGTTGTCAAAGACCACGCTGAAATTAAGGACATATGCCTTTAATTACTCGCATCCATACTTTACAAACCGGATCACAACAACACTGCTTGGTTTCAGAACTAGGTAGGTATGGTGGTAATCCGTCACCGGACGACCTTCATAAAGAGATTTAATACCTACTAGTTAATAAGAGAAAGAAAATGCTCATCTGCCTAGCCTTTTCCCTACCATATTGCGGTAGGCGAAAGAAAATACCTACTCTGAGGCTTTTATGATAAAAAAGTTGCGCATAATAAAAGAGAAAAGGCAATAACCTGCTCCTCTATTGTAGCTAAGACTTATGCGCTATTGTGCAGCTTCATAAGAGCGTGTTATTGTTGCAGTTCTTATTAGCTTGCAAGCTTTGTATCGCCGCCGCGGGGGATTTGTTACACCCTGTAGCGAGGAAGTTGAGCTTGGCTTAGAAAATGAACTGGAGGTGTGTATTTCAGGAAGAAAGTCTATAGTAGGTATATAATATGTATTATATTTATAGTTTTAATAGGGTTATGCGTATCTTTATATTTAAAATATCTATTACGCAATTTTCATGATTGCACCTACTACTGTTTGTCACTGCATCACTCAAAGGTTGACTGGTAGAAAATGCCTATGGCATTAGGTCCGCCTCTGTACATTAATAATAAAGTATTTTACGATAGAATCTGTGTATTTTAGGAGAACGTGTTAGACACATAGAGTTACTAAAGAAATACTATTTTATTTTTGTTAAATTATACGTTGAACATTTATAGTCTTATTCTTCTTAAATACACATTAAATAAAATTTAAATAAACAGTAAAGCATCTTAACTGAACGAAATCTAACAACATAGGTACTAATATATCCCGTCGAAAAAGTCGCGAGTTACTAATGATATGTCTTTTACTAAATTATTAAACTTTACTCGAGCATCTAGTATACAACAACAATACGCGCCACGAAAGATGAGACTTCACTTCTATCTTAAACTTTATTATTTCGTAATAAATATTATATCTACTTTTATTAAGAATCCATACTAATATTATAAATTCGAAAGTAACTCTGTCTGTCTGTCTGTCTGTATGTTACCTTTTCACGCCTAAACCACTGAACGGATTTCGATAAAATTTGTCAGAGAGAGAGATAGCATCCCGGGGAAGAACATAGGATAGTTTTATCCCGATGTTCCCACGGGATTGACACTTATGCGGGTGCAACCGCGGAGCGCTGCTAGTTTTAATATAGGAAAGAAAAGAAAATAGATACGTTTATTTGCGGCAAACATGAAAAAAAAAATGTCATCGATAAATCCCTGAATACATAATTATACATATTATGGGTAACTATTTCGTACACAACTTACCTGCGCAAGCTCCCGACTGCTGAGCTCATCAAGACTCATCTTTCGTGGCGCGTATACCTAGTGTAAGTGAAAGACAAATCAGATGTAAGTAGGATATCAGCCTAGCTCAAAAAACTACGTATAAACTACGTATTTGGATCCAAGGACCATGCTTCTATTCAACTGAATACCTAAGTAAACTTACATTAGACCGAACTTCTCAATATACTCAAACAAAGAAAACAATGGCAAGAATAAGTTTCTGTATAAATTACAAGTTATTTCTGATGGAACTGTTAAGGTAAATATATCTTATCAACCCACTTTCTGTTTTCATTGAAGAACTTAAGTTAGTGAATAATTTCAAGCACGTAGTGGGTCTATTTGTGTTTTATAGAAGAAAATTCACGTTCATTGGATATTCATTTCAGTGGACATTTTCAATTCACTTGAAATATTATTACAAATTATGCTGCTTTAAAATAAGAAATAGGTATGTCTTATCTAATTTTGACTTTCAAAAAGTGCTGATTCTCAGTAATACATATAACTGGCTTACTAATAAATGACTTTTGATTTTGGTTTTGAAACAAGATACATGAAGTCCATCATCATATTATCAGCCAAAAGACATCCAATGCTGGGCATAGACATATCCTTAGAATAATCAGTCTTGTGCTGTTTAATTTCTTTAACACATCTCAATTTTCAAGACTCAAATTTAAATTAGGCACACCTCATGTTTTAAATTACAGACTACACGCGAAATACCTTTTTAACCTTTTTAAGATCGTCGTTTTATCTCACTCACTAAGTCCCTCCTTAGTGAGTGAGATAAAACGACGATCTCTATATCAATATTCAATAGTATTTTTCCTTGACCTTTTTCTACCATAATTATGTCGTAAAAGGAGACGATGGAATACTTAAAAAACAATTTGTAATAAAGTAAGGTAAAGTATTGGTAATTGATAAAATAGTGGAAAAAGTATTTTCTTTTGCTGATAACAACAAACTACTAAAATGAGTAATTTTGGAAATAACTCAAGCTCAAGTATTTTTTTTTAATCAAACCAATCAAATCGTAGTAGGTTACTAAAGAGAAGAACGGGCATGAAACACCTTTTAAATCAGAATATTGTTACAAAATATTGGTTACGGCATTTCATGTTGAAATTAATCGATATCTAATCACCGTTCAATGTGACAATCAGTATTCAGATGAGGGCTAACAATGATGATGATGTCTGACTTAACTTCCACCAAATATCTTCATTACACTAATAGTAGTTAAGACTATAAGCCGTGTGCAAATTAATGCCAGTCGTGAGTCGTGTTGTGTCGCGAACTAATAGTGTAATAGACTAACCCTGTCACTTCCCTCGGGTGCTGTAACGGACGACTAATTGCTTATAATTTACGGAGCAGAGGGAATTTACGGGTCGTTATTAGGTCTAATAACAACAGATAATATCGAGGGGCCCGTGGCTAAATAATGACAGCCGCACGGATCGATCGATCAGGTTAAGCTACGCTTGCCGCGGTTGGTCTGTAAATGGGTGATCATCTTTACATACCGTGACCCCTTCGTGCCTCGAAAAGCACGTTAAGCCGTTGGTCCCGGCGGTCATTCGTTGATCTTTGACAGTCATTACGGGTAGTCAGAGGCCCGAAAGTCTGACAACCAGTCTTACCAAGGGGTATCGTATTACCCAGTAACTGGGTTATGGAGGTCAGATAGGCAGTCGCTCTATGTAAAATACTGGAATTCAGCTGCATTCGGTTAGACTGGAAGCCGACCCACCCCAACATAGTTTGGAAAAGGCTAGGCAGATGATGAACAACAGATAATATCGCACTATCGATTGGATGGTAGGGAAGTTAATATAATTTGTATGATTCTTTTGGAAACACAAAATTATGAAAATAAAGAATGAGTGAAAGTTTTTCGTGGAGTCATACGTTAAGTTATAAGAACCGACTTCCGTTTCTATAAATTCATTAATAAATGAAAATGAAAATCACTTTCAATATCTTCGTCTAAAGAAAAATCCAGAAATTAAACGCAACGTAAATTCGAACGATTTTTTAATCGAAAATGCAGCTATCCTATACTTAGCATTTTCATGGTTTAAATTTTTGAAACAGTTTCTAAATCTTACCTGCTCTAGTATATTCGTCGACATTGCACATATTCTCCTGGAATATGAACAATTCTGTTCATACTCAAACAAAAGTATGCAAATATCTTGATACGCTGTCCCCTGGCGGTAGTAGCTCATGTACAGGGGACAATGAGACAGGTAGATAGTTCTTATCAGTAGCCGCCGTATTCAGAGAACACGTCTGTCTGCTTTTATAACTGACTCGCATTTTCCAGAAAGATTTTCGTAGCTAGCAAAATGGATTTTCTAACATTATTTTACAATAATATTTCTGGAGTGATAATAACTAAAACATACCAAAAATCTGAGCTGAAGTGCTAAAGAAATCTAATCTCTTTAAGTGTTTCTTACATTTATAAAAGCTGTAGACATTTATTTAGTTATATTTTTGAGCAAAGGCCTCTCTTTGCTTATCTTCAAAAGACTTGGCTGATTTCATAAAAAGTTTACGCTGTTAAGATTGAATAATAAATCTTTTACGTAGAAAGATTAGATTTCTAAGTTTATAGAATTCAGCATTTGAAGCGCAATAAAGCCTTATAAAGCTTACGGCAAGAGCAGTGGTGGCCAAGTGGTAACGGCCGCGACTTACGAGTTGTAGGTCGTAGGTTCGAACCCAGACAGGCGCTTTACTTTGTGTACATTATTTCATCACCACTGCTCTCAAAACGGTGAAGGAAAACATCGTGAGGAAACCGGCATGTCCTAGAACCAAAAATTCGAAGACAGTGACATCTGCCAATCCGCACTGGGCCCGCTTGGTGGATTACGGCCCACTCCCTCTCACCGAGAGGAGGCCTGTGTCCCAGCAGTGGGAACAATTTTAGGCTGATTATGGTAAAGCTTACGGATGCAATGACTAGTTCAATAACTACCTAGTATTTCGCCAGTTGGGTTCGCCTATTGTGTTTAGTTCATCGAAATACGAGTAGAAAGAACGTTACAGGTGGCGTTCTGTAGTTTCAGCCTACACCCACGGCAAAAAAGTGTGAGTTTAATGTATGTTTATATGCTACTTAAAGAACCTTCGATTATGCATGCAAAAAACTAAACTACAAGTTAGCTAGTTTAGATTTTTGCATCAAAAAATAGCATCAATCATTCAAGCGTAGATACGATAAAATATTTGCAGTCTCAGCATCTCATTATACTTGGAGTGCTGTATTCGTCGACACGCCTCATCTACATCGAATATTATGTAGAAGCACTGCTACTGACATCCATTTTCTATTATGCTCCTCGGCACATCCTGAGGTTTGTGTTCATGTAATACGTTTGCGGGGACACAATATTGTCGGAAAGCTTAAAGAATAATAATGGAGAAAATTCGGTTTCTAATCTGCGAAGTTGAAATTTTTCTTCTACGAGTACCAACTGAAGGATTTTACGATTTACTTACGAGTACTTCTAGTAGCGATTCCACTACAATTCTTGGAGAATTACTTGCTATCTACCCGATTAACAAAAATAATCCTATATCCTTCTCCGAGGCATGTTTTTTAGCCCTGTGAAACCATTGATGTATGTTTTTATAAATCAATGTGTGAAACCCGTAGTTTTGTCAAGAAGTTTAAAAACCGGCCAAGTGCGAGTCCGACTCGCACACGAAGGGTTCCGTACCACAAGGCATAAAACGCCGAAAAAAACGTTTATTTTATACCCCTTTAAATTCTAAATTTATTTTATTTTTATTATTTGTTGTTATAGTGGCAACAGAAATACATCATCTGTGAAAATTCCAACTGTCTAGCTATCACGGTTCATGAGATACAGCCTGGTGATAGACAGACGGACAGTGGGGTCTTAGTAATAGGGTCCCGTTTTTACTCTTTGGGTACGGAACTCTAAAAATGCAGACAAAAATACTTGGTCATAATGTTAATCTTTGTATATGTATGTAGATAGTACTATCTATGAAGATCGTTATGTTAAAACTACTCTCGTTAAGACTATGTAAATAAACGCAAGCCGCAAGCCCGAAGCTCTTACTATCATAACACTTTATTAGCTTACATAATATAAAGGAGGAAATTGAAAGAACACAGAGTACACGAGCTGCTGTAATAACGAGCAAGTTGAGAACCTTTCCTCTATGCTTTTATTTATTACTTTCGAAACATAATACCATTCCGTGCACCACTGCTGTTACAACTGATCATAGTTTTTGCAAAACGGTCACAAGGGATATTGATAACTCTTAGGTACAATTTACACAACGAGAGTTGAGATGGGTGAGGCGCTGACGTTTGTCCATTCCAAGCCCCTTTTATGATATTTGAGATGTCCTTTACAAATAGGTGGCATGCCGACGTGACGTGGAGACGTTTCTGACAGATCGCCACGTCAACGTCTTGGCATTTCTGAGTGAATTGTAGTCCTAATCCTAACACCCATGGTACACAGTGGCAACTGTTACCCATTAACAATATTATGTAACATAAATCCTACACAAATGTATCTCCAAAATTAATTTATTATTCAGAACTTCACGGTAAATAGAATGAATAATTATTATCCAAAGGAAACTCATACAACTTTCTCTTCAATCTTTTGAGTTTTTTAAACTTTTGTCATTCCAGATTCAGAAGGCGATGTCTTCAAAAGTTCTATCATTTCTCGTTTGATTTTTTGCATTGGAACGTTCCACAATTTTTTGCATTAACCTCGGTGAAGTTTCAGTCACAAAGTTTCTGAATTGTGGTTTTAATTGAGCGTGTCAAAGACTTTACTGAAACAATTTTGTTTATTGCCTTCCGTTCTCATGAAAGGTTTGTATAAAATAAATTTGTGACTGAAATGTATGCATACATGACATTGAACATTCAAATTAAGGTCTTAAAAAGATAAAAGGAAAGATTAAAAGAAAAATTACTGCACTCAACCCTTTAGAAATTTTCTTCTTATTGCCCCATCTACCAATGGGTTAATGAATTTTCTTTTATCAAAAGAAATAAGGAATCCTTTTGAACAGCTCCTTCGCCAGGGAAGGTCGATGAAAGACGCTTTCATTGAATGGTTGAAGTCGATGGGAAGTGGACCGCTTGTGATTTTCACTTGGGGTTAGTAGGTAGACCTCTTTTTGCACACCATATAATGGAAAAACAAATGAAAATGGGGCAATTATTAATAATGCGACAGTAATGTATTTGTATATAATACTAGAATCCTCGGGAAATCCGTTTCAGCAAAACCACAAATTAATAACGAGCCAGGATTGCACAAATGATTAGAATTTCCTTGAAGAACAATTCCAGAAATGCAGTTTCATAACAGTATTAATTATAGAGTAGAAATGCCTGCAGCCATACTCTGAGTAGAGAGTTTAAATTGTGACTCGTCTAGGTTTAATTATGAGAGCATTATGGAATTTAAACTGGGGAAAGATACATTAATTTAGTGTTGAAGCTTAGGAAGGAAATTATAAAATTAATTAGGTTTGCTAAGAAGGTAGATACGATATCTGAAAAACAATTAAAATAATATGTGTTCCGATGTTGGTCGGAAAAGGATTTATTGTTGACAGTTTCGGCCCAAAATTCGCATCTTTTTACAAATGTTTGGGAAGGTATTCGTAAAAGTCTTATATCGCAGTTGGCCCACAATGCGTGGGTGCCAATATACATACGTCTATATCAACTTTATTACTATCCCTTTAAGGCACAACCAGGTTATGTAAATTAAGTGTCATAAAGTTCTCCAAGTTGCCAGGACCAAGATGGATGTTCAGAAAGTTGAAAGACCTAATTCAGAAAATGTCTTCCAAATTCTATTCGCAACATTATTCATTATAATACTTACGTCAAAAGTTAGAACTTTATCCTTAACATGCGAATTTTCTTTATGCCATTATTTTACCAGATGAAAATTTTCAGTCATTGACTTTTTCTTTTTTAAAACGCTTCATTAACACAGTCGTTTGTGACAGGTTTTTAACCAAAGGAAATAAGGCAGGACACTGTAAATGACGTCAAAGCGTTGGCAAGACCGCAAACGTTTTAAAAGGTTAAATAAAAGCGTCTATTTTTGAAAATAATTTTCATTCAAACGACTGGAGAACTACTACAATCTGTCAAATTTCTTTAATACATTTTCAACTTTATCGCTAAAGTATAAGGTTCAAAGTTGATTGGGAAAATTTGACAGTTTCGAGTAGCTTGATCTTGATGTGCTGGCATCTGTACTTCATGTTAGAAGTCATTAATTAACTGGGATTCTTTCAATCAATCAACTCAGCCTATCGCAGTCCACTGCTGAACATAGGCCTCTCCCAGACTGCGCCACAGCACCCTGTCCTCCGCCTTCCGCATCCAGTCCGCCCCAGCCACCTTCTTTAGGTCGTCCGTCCATCTAGCTGGGGGGCGTCCCACACTACGCTTGCCGATACGCGGTCTCCACTCCAGGACTCGTCGTCTCGTCTTCTTTGTATTTATTAAATTCACGAGTTGCCATTAAATACCTTAAATAGGTTTTAAACAGTTAATGCAATGACTAATTAAATGTAGGCTTTGGTTTGATATAGGTATCTACACTGAAAGAAATAAGCAGTTAATAAAAAAATGAAAAAACATTGATCTGAACTGCTTTAAACAGTTCCATAAGAGCGTAACGTTCAAAACAGTGTTTTTAACTGATCTGAAAAGCTTGAGGCAAAATGTTACCGTCATGACAGTAAACTTTAACGTTTTAAGTACCTAGCTAAAAGGTCACAAAACTTATTAACTGTTTTATTAATTTGGTGATATCGTTCAAACCAGTGAAACTTACTTACATTACCTTACCGTAACTTACTTACATTACCATTAACCGACTAACCGAAGGACTAACAATTTCGCTAACGTAGATTCAGTAGTAAACAAAACCACAACAAGCTCCCAAGAAATCTCTTTCACACCTTAGTTCCACTATAAGGTAAAATGCATGACAATATCATTACACGATACACCCCATTGCTTGTTCCACCATTTTCCTTATCTCTCCTGCAGGCGAATGAAAAGGGTTATCGAATATACAACTACATAACCATGTTTCTTGGGGTCCGTAGCCCCGTAGTCTCACAGCCCTGTACTGTGCGGGTGCAAACGAGATGTGAATGTATTGAATTAAGAGGCGGTGAGAACTTGTTCTCTTATCTTACCAATGCACTTTGGTTTCAGTGGAAGTATAATTATGATTGTTTAGTCGGTTAATTAGGTTAATTATAGTGTAGGTTTTGGGTAATGTTTAAAACTATTTATATGATGTAAAGTTATGTTATGTTCATCATAGGGCTAAGATAGCATAGCTAATTGTAAACATAACTCTGAAGGAATAAAGGCTCCTTCAAACAGGCGCGACACGCGATAAAATCGCGCGCGACACAAAGGCACTGCAAATCGCGCAACGAGCGGTGCCTTTGTGTCGCGCGCGATTGTGACTGATCTGCAAAGTTGACTTCCTAGTCTTTATTAAATGGCAGCCAGTGTAATACTGTGAGATCTAAATATTCATATCTTGCTCTGTTTGGCCGTAGGTAGTTGAACAAGTGCGCTCAGCAGGGGGCGGCTCCGTAGCTGCACTATGAAGTCACTTTCAATCGGCTCGGCTGTCTCATGTTTAGTTCCTGGAGCGAAATAAGATATTCTTTTATAAATACATAGTAACATGGATAGCAGAATAAGGCGTGTAAAGAAAGGATTCTGCTGTTGAGGGTTACATTTATTAGTAAAAGGGTAATCAAGAAAAACAAAATATAACACAATAAAGAAAGCTAGCGTTTCGGACTCTGTATGAAATGAAAACAAAAAATTATTTAAAATGGTCTTTCATCCTACACTCTGAGTAAAGATTACATATATGGTTAATTTAGAAGCAATATTGAACAGAAACAAAAACAATATTGTACGAAGCCAACAGGTAGGTCAAGGTCATAGCACACGTATCAAATCGAAAAGGGATCGGCACCGTATCGCCTTTCGCCTCGCCGTCAAACAGGCTTCAAGCTAACGTAAGCACGTAACCAAAGCGGATCAGAAAGTCCGATACGTCGACTCGGCTACGGCTAGGCGAGACGCCGCGCTTACAGCTCACCGACCGCTGGTTGATGATTCAGCAGGCAGGTCGGAGGGGTGAGAGGGGCAAGGGTGGACGAAGAGACGTAAGCTCGGGTACGGAGAGACGTAAGCGCGGGGACGACGAGCCGTAACGCACCGCACCGCGTTTCGTGAGCTTGTCCCGAGGCGAAGCGATTACGTTACGATTCCGATTAGTGTGCGTTGCAGTAGGGAGTTTCATACAAAGAATACTAAACGGCTCAATTTGATACGGTGCCGATACCTTTCCGGTTTGATACGTGTGTTATGACCTTAATTATAATCGAGTTTATTACGGAGCCTACCGAGACGCTTCGTGTAAAATACTGATATTTACCCGCATCTGGAGGCCGGCCCCGGCATTGGGGAAAGGTGCAGATGGCACGTGACTTAGGACCTGCAAACCCTTCTCATCTTTGAAGACAACTTTGGGCTTTGAAATACTGATTTGCTTTGGTAATAAATTTAAGACTTATGTTTGATTTTAGTACCTACAATTTACGACACATTCTATAAATATTTGGCAATATCATAAGTGAAATATATCTAATATGTGTATGAGAAATGTTGAAAAGTTTAGAGAATCCATTACAGTGTCACTTGTTGCGTAGTTTGGTCTTGTTCCAAATAGGTCATGGAGAAAACACCAAAATATATCCACAGTTATTTCTATAAAAGCTTATAAGAATAGAAATTAATATTTATTAATACCAAGGTTTTTAAATTTGCTGACCTAAATAGAGGACAAAGACTTATTTATAGTCTGGCTGCTATTGTTAGACAAATATACCTACACAAACAGCAAGAACCAGATTGAATAACTGCCCGTTTGCTATTAAATAAATATTAACTCAGCACGCCAAGATAGTGGCGATAAGACCCCTATTTGAGGAGTGGCTAGAGAGGCGCCACGGCGCCCTCACCTACCGCCTGACGCAGGACCTAACCAAACACGAATGTTTCGGGAGGTTCCTGCACATCATCAGGCGGGAGGAACCGCCCGGGTGTCATCATTGCCAGGATCGCCCAGAGGACACGGTGGAGGTCTGCCCCGCTTGGGCGGAGCACCGCCGTGTCCTCGTAGAGGCGATCGGCAGCGGCGGCGACCTCGCGGGATTGTCCGGAAGGGTTACCGCTGGCCCGGAACATAAAGGGCTAAGGAAGGTTACGGTTGGGTTTTAGTCAGTGAGAGTCTGACACTCCCTTCCGCTCCGCCCAGAGCGGGAGGGGTCATTTGATGATTATACACCCAAAAGAAAAAAAAGCTTAGCAACCAATCGCTCGGCCATTGCGTCATTCTTGCCATCAAATACAATAGTTAGGTACATGGATCATTTGGCGCGCTATTATAATGGTAACTAACCGTCAACTTGTTATTTCAACACAATTTTTCTGCGAAAATTCGCAAATGTTTACCAACAATGCCTTCCAGTAAATGCAAAAGCGCCAAAATATCCTTGTAGCACTCTAGCTAACATAGTCTTTCAGGATTTTTTTCAATATTTTCACTTACTTTATTGCCCAGTATTGTTCGAACTTCTCCAGTTCACAGCGAGCCGCGACGTGTTAAATGTAGTGTGCTTGACTGTAGATAGTCTCGCGTAAATCATTCGCTCCGGGGTTAAAGTCGGGACTGCTTAGATATTACTCCTGGGAAAGAAAGAGGTTGAAATGTTTATAGAATACTAGCTGCGGCCCGCGGTTTCACCCGCGTAAATGACGATCCCGTGGGAATATCGGGATAAAAAGTAGCCTATATGTTAATCCAGGGTGTAAGCTACCTCCATACAAAATTTTATCAAATTTGGTCGGGCCGTTTGAGCGTGAAGAAGTAACAAACATATAAACACAACACACACACCCCCACACTCACAAACTTTCGCCTTTATAATATTAGTATGATGTAAATTTTTTAATGTCTTCGTCAACTGTACATTGTGTTGCTTTCAGCTGGTGTACAGACGCCAGCACATCAAGGTACCCGAAACTGTCAAATTTTCCTAATCAACTTTGAACCTTATGATTTAGCAATAAAGTTGAAAATCTATTAAAGAAATTTGACAGATTGTAGTAGCTTGATGTACATTGGTATCTTCAATTAGACACTTTTTTTTTTTTTTTTGCGGATGGGAAATCATCAAATGACCCCTCCCGCTCTGGGTGGAGCGGAAGGGAGTGTCAGACTCTTACTGACTAAAACCCACCCGTGTTCCTTCCTTAGCCCTTTATGTTCCGGGCCAGCGGTAACCCGTTCGGACAATCCCGCTGACCCGGCAGGCTTCGGCCCTATGGGGCCCCTCCTCGATGCTGACATCTCTTTGA
Organism: Oligia latruncula; assembly: GCA_948474745.1. NCBI lineage: Eukaryota > Metazoa > Arthropoda > Insecta > Lepidoptera > Noctuidae > Oligia > Oligia latruncula. The sequence continues at coordinate 15,561,668 of OX419688.1, forward strand.
GGCGCGCGTGGAACACGTACGCGCCGTCCGGCACGGGCCTGGTCCTGATCGGACGGTGAGCTACCCATTACTCTCCGCCCGCAGGCCCGCGCCTACGGTGGCCGGGAGTCGTCTCGCGGCTCCCGACGCCCGGAGCGTCTCCCGCGGCGGCTGGGACGGGAGGCTCTCTCCCTGAGCCGTCCCGCCACCTCCTTCGCTAGCATGACTGCTTCGCAGAAGGAGGTGACTGCCTCCCACTCCCTCTCACCCCGGACCATGGCTTGCACCAGGGCCGGGCGCGAGAGGTCGCCGCCGCTGCCGATCGCCTTTACGAGGACACGGCGGTGCTCCGCCCAAGCGGGGCAGACCTCCACCGTGTGCTCCACCGTGTCCTCTGGGCGATCCTGGCAATGGTGACACCCGGGCGTTTCCTCCCGCCTGATGATGTGCAGGAACCTCCCGAAACTTCCGTGTCCGGTGAGGACCTGCGTCAGGCGGTAGGTGAGGGCGCCGTGGCGCCTCTCTAGCCACTCCTCAAAGAGGGGTCTTATCGCCGCTATCACGGCGTGCCCTGCGCTGGGTTGCGACTGTCGTTCCTTCCATGTCGCCATGAGATCGCGCCGGAGCTCAGTCCGCTCCGCAGCGATTTGCCGCGGAAGCGGAAATTCCCCCCGGCTTAGTGCCTCCGCGCGCCACTCATACACGCGCGCGAGGACTATCGCCTCCAGATCCCATGGCGGCAGTCCGGCAATGAGGCTTGCCGCCTCGCCAGAGATCGTGCGGTAGCCCCGGATAAGCCTTATGGCTACCACCTTCTGGGGCGCGTTCAGGTAGTGGGCGGCTCGCCGCCGCAGTGAACGCGCCCACACCGGGGCCCCGTATAGGGCCATGGACCGCACGACCCCCGCGTAAAGCCTCCGGCAGGAGGCGTTTGGCCCCCTCAGGTTGGGCAAGAGCCGCTTGAAGGCGGCCCCGGCCCGTTCCAGTTTGGGGGCCAAACGTCGGAAATGCTCGACGAAGTTCCACCGGCTGTCGAGGACGAGACCCAGGTACCTCATCGTTGTCTCGACGCCGATGTGAACCCCTCCTACCGTTAGTTGGGATCCCGATGGTGGCGCGTTCCGGGGCCCATGAAACGACATGGCCTCGGACTTGTGCAATGCCACCTCGAGACCCAACTGCCGGATCCTCTCCACGACTATCGCAACCCCGCGTGTCATCGCGTCGGCCGCCGCCTGATGCGACCTCCCCTGCGCCAGGACCAGCGTGTCGTCAGCGTAGCAAACCACGCTGACGCCATCAGGGAGGTCGGCCCGCAGCACCCAGTCGTAGCCGATGTCCCACAGGAACGGCCCCACGACCGATCCCTGCGGGACACCGCACGACATCTCTCGCCGGTTCCATTCCCCATCGCGACCGGGGTAGCTGACGGCTCTGTCCGTCAGATACGCCTCGACTATTCGACGGAGGTAGGGCGGCACCCGGTGATACCGGAGTGCCTCCACAATGCAGCTCCAGGGCAGGGTGTTGAACGCGTTGGCGATGTCGAGTGACACCGCCACGACGACCCCACCCTGGGACACCGCGTCTTCCGTCGTGAGGGCTCTCACGCGCATGATGGCGTCCACCGTCGAGCGCCCCTTGCGGAAACCAAACTGACTGTCCGCAAGATCCGGCCCCGTCCTCACCAGGTGCCCGACGAGGCGGCCCACAATCACTCTCTCAAAGAGCTTGCCGACCTCGTCGAGCAGCACGATGGGCCGGTATGCGGACGGAGAGTCCGCAGGGCGCCCTGGCTTCCGAATGAGGACCAGCTTCCCCGTCTTCCAACGGAGTGGAAACTGGCCTCTCTCCAAACATGCGCTTAAGAGCGCCTCCAGTCGAGGCCCGAGAGCCCTCGAGGCCAGGACCCAGGCTTTACCCGGCAAGCCGTCGAGTCCTGGGGCGGTATTTTTGGCCTTCAGCCTTCCTACCGCCGCTCTCAGTTCTACCCCGGTCACTTCAGGGATGTCGTCGTCGTCGTCCGCGTGGTCCGCTTCGGGCACCGCAATTGGCGGAGCCATGGGCGGGGGGGTGTGCTCCCCCCGTGAAGGGAATAGAGCGCTCACCACCTCCTCCACCAGCTGGGGGCGGAGACTCTGCGTCAGCGGGGGGGCCCAAGTGCGGAGTTTATTCCGCACCATTTTATAAGGGCGCCCCCACGGATCTCTGTTCAGAGTCTCCAGCATCTCCTCGCGGGCCATGTCCTTGGCCCGCTGGACAGCCTCTTGGAGGGCGGTCTTCGCCGCTCTGTACCCCTCGTACAGCTCCGCCTCCGTGGCTTCCGCATCCGGTGGACGAATGCGGAGCCTGCGGTGCCTGGTGTACCGGTGACGCGCGTCGACGCACGCCTTGCGTAGCGCCTCCAGCTCCTGCGACCACCAGTACACCTGACGTCGGGCGCGTCCTGGCCGGACTCGGGGCATTGCCACGTCGCAGATCTCGGACATGGCCTCCCGGAACCACTCCGCCTCCTCGTCAATATCGGCAGGCCTGTCCGGTGATGACACCCAGGCCTGCACGATCGAGGCTTCCAGGAGGAGCTCCCGGTCCAGCTGCTTCAGCGCCCACCGCGGACCACTCGGGGCTTGTTAGACCAGCGCGCTAGAGGTCTGGGCGGAGACGTCGAACCGGATATACCGGTGATCGGAGTAGGTCTCCACCTCCTCCATGACGCGCCAGTCAATTACACGCTGTGACAGAGCGGGGCTGGCGAACGAGATGTCCACCACGGACTCACCCCGCATCCGCACACACGTGGGAACAGAACCCCGATTTAGGACGACCAGGCCTGTTTCCAGAGCCCAGTCCTCCACCATCCTGCCCCGCACATCCGTGCAACGGGAACCCCAGGCCAAATTCTTGGCATTGAAGTCCCCGAGCACTAGCACGGGGAAGGGATGGCTTCCGGCGACGACGACACTCAACTCTGTTAAAGAGTTGTGGAACTCGGCGAGAGTTCGGCTCGGAGAGAAGTACACTCCCACGACTACAACCTCTCCGAACCGTGCTGCTACACACCCCTGTCCCTTCGTGACGCATTCCAGGGACGGGGTGCCGGCGGCGACTTCAATTAGACACTTGGCTTTTAATCGAGAATACCTTAACTTGATTCTCGGTAATTATGAAAGACTAGCTTCTGCCCGCGACTTCATCCGCGTGAAATTTCTTGTTCCCCCGACCCACCCCGTCGTATCGCATCGCCTGCTCGCGCTGTTACTTAGTTTTCGTTTAGCGTTCTTTCTTACTTACCTATTTTCTTTTTGCATAGCTCCTTAGGGTCCTAAGCAAACACCACTCCTTACGGTCCTTAGGGTCAGAAGGTACCTACCTAATTTGTTAATATAACCTTTATCTTGGTGAAATTGACTGAATTAGTTAAAAAAGCTACTTCGCAAAAGAAATTCCAGACTGTAATACAATTGATTTTATTAAAATAAAATTTTCTCTTGCCCTTTTCTGCCTTCCTATCTGGATTTTTCGTTAACAATCTAAATACGCTAATGAAATGGGGGAGTTCAGGAAACAAAAAGGAATCAGAAGGGACTGGTATCACGGTCGGACACATTGCAATATTCCCTAATAATCATGAAATAATCTGAAATTGGGGAAAAAATCGAGAACAAATACACGAAAATGAGAGCAAACAGCACATTTACATACCTAATGCATTTAAAGGAACATTTTGCTGTAATAGACTTTTGTAGTAAAATCTTATTTCTAGGTAGGTAAATAGATAAAAATAGGGTGGGTCTACTGTGCACAATTTTGCACAACTGACACAATATTTTCAGAGAGAATGAAATTCCATTTAATTGGTTGTAAGAAAACCAATTTACTTTAACTGGTTTCAGTATTGTATTAATCTATTCAAAGAGATTTAATACTTTTGAAGGCGCTTCTCCAACGAGAAACAGGATCTTCATAAATAATTAGAATGTAGCATTAATTTATTGGTATCGGAGGCAGGAATCTTGTTCCATGTAAATAAATATTATGTTGATTTTCTTGTGAAAATTAATAACACTGTTGCTTCGTGAATATTTTGAGGAAGCTACTAAATTGAAACAATATCATCCTGTGTCTGATTTTAAAGAAATACTCTAATAATTTAAATAATAACAGTTTAAAAACGTAATTTTTAAGTTCAAAAAGCAATCTTCGCATGTTTGACTGAACTTATTTGGTTGTTTTGTCCGACACAGCAAAATACTTCCGCTGATCCTTTGCGAGTATTCCTTAGTTCTATCGCTATTTCATTTACTATAGAATATTACTCTATGTTTATAATAGAAACCCACTACGAGTATTATGGCAATAAATACGAGACCGGATTCTTTATAAATATAAAACCGTGTGCGGTCGTGGTACTCCCGTCAGGAACAAAGTTTCTAACGCGATACTCTGACGCACACACACTCGTATATAAATATATAAAAGAAGTGACAGAGAGAGAAAAAAAAGTAAAAATACGTTTATTTGCGGCAAACATGACGCATAAAAAAAAACACAAAAAAAAAAATTGTGAGAAAGTGTACCTAAAAGAGTGTGGTACCTAAAAGAAAGTGAGTGTATATATTGATCAATTATTATTATTATTATTTATCAATTTAATTTCCTCACATAACCTTTTTCTCCAAGTGAATTCAGACATCCGGTCTTAGTATTAATTAAACTACTCCATGAGGGCAATGAAGATAAAAAAAATAAGCTAGATACTAACAAAATATAATATTTCACCGTAATAGGCACTTTAATCTTTAGCATACCTACTACAGTTAGCAGTTGTTAAAACGCCGGCTTTTAGAGCTGGTCTAGGCTGAAACTCGCTAATGAAAAAGTTTTCAGAATTTAACAACACTCCCCCTTCATAGTGCTCGGCAGAGTACTCCACAAAACATCACTAAATGTTTGGAATGGTCTTAATTAGGCAGGTATACATAAATAGTATAGTGTATTTTCTAGTATTGCGTATACATTGAAAGCCTCGGTTTATTTTTTCATACCTGAAGCTGTCTTTGCAATGCATATTTATGGTTGCACCCAGCTGCTTTTAATGCACGAGTAAATCTATCTACTTAGTAAGAAAAAAGTGAAAAAAAAAGGGTCCTAAAACATTTGAAACTGCTTATAATCCTTGATCAAAAGTTCCGGATAACAACGTAGATTGACAAAATAAAATCTTGTAATCAATTGAAAGATTTCAAGTGTGAAAATTGTACCAAATTCATGAAACGCTGTCACTGCAATTTGAAACCTATCTCCTTAATACAAAGTTGGTTTTATAAGGTTGTCAGTGCCAAAGTGTTAACGTGTGTTGCGAATATGCGGCAGGCGCCAGCGACTGTTCCGCATTCTATTTGCAGTTGCAGGCGTCTATCAAATATTTCCACGTATCGAACTAAAATATCATTTGTACACTAATGTGCACCTTATGGCAACAGCTGTCCTCGAGTATTTAGTTATTTTGATTCAATATTATTGTGAAAAGCAATCAAATCTTATGAGTATTTGTCTGTTTATCAAACGCGATTTTCTAAAAACGTTTTTCCAACGGAAATACTGCTCGTCATATCATAATCAGTATTTCAGCCAGACATAAAACTATAAAACTTTTTCTAATTGTCTGAAATTGCTCCTTGATTCAATTAGGATCCCATTTGCAGTATTAAAATAAGAAAAAAACAGGCAAAAAATGGCGTGAACAGACAGTTTTCACTGTATTTGAGAAAAACGTGGAAAGGGCTGCAAATTGCTTAACATTTTCGCTCACCCCGGGGGTTGTGTGAATGTTAAGCAATTTTCAAACACGTTCCTTTCCCACATAACGGTCGTATGTCATCATTTCGAGCCGTTATTTTCATTCAAATTGATAGCAATATTTACCTAGTCGGAAAAATAAAAAGGTGCAAGTAAAAATGAACTTTATGGTGGTTAATATTTTCATAGTAGGTAGGTAGGTACCAGTGGCGAAGGTTCCATACAACTCGATTCCTACCGGCTTCCCTTTGAAAAATGGCACAGTCAGTATTCTATAGACAAATAAAATAACTAATCATATTAAAGATTACTCCGGCTTACCTCTTACAATAATTGACCCTTCGCTACTGGTAGGTACCTACATAGTTATAGCAATACAGCGACTAATTAAAAAAAAATATTAGTATCTATTCTGATTAATATGAATATCAGACAGTAGGTCGACGCTAATTATTTTAGTACGAAGCAGCTTAACATGAGATTATGATAATAGTTGGTGTAGTACACTCTACACAGTTTGTCGGCGCCTGGTCCGGTGGGGATCGTGAATAATTGCATCCCTGTAACACGAGTGTGTTGTTATATACCTACTACAACTAGATGGATATGGCATGGTTTTGGCCCAAATATTACCCAGATGTTAGTGTTTTGTGTTGTCTCCCAACTGTGAATTGTGTAAAAAGAATTTACAATTTAAAATGAAAAACCCTTTGATATGTAAAATGTGAGAGTTCAACGGCAGATATAACAATAACAAAACAGTTATTTGCAAGCGTTTCATCGTATTCGTATTGGTTTCACCAATGATAATTTTAACCCTATTAAATATTTAATTACTGTGGCTCAGTGCATAGAATAAGGTGATAAAACATTCTGCACCCTTCGTGCATTTAATAATAGAACAAAGCAAATACGTCCACTAAAACACATTTTTTTAATTTTTTTTTATTAATCACACGTCGTCTGTGCTCATCACGTATATCCTGGCAGATTATTTTCGTAGGAAGAGTTAGGTAGACGTTTTAATAAGAAATATCTGCCCTCAGCTAGGATCCTGAACCTGTCTAGTTTACCTAATTTAAAAGTTTTGTTTAACGACTAGTACAGGTGTCCAAATAAATTCACTTCGTCACTTTTATATACCCAGTAGGTACGGTCAGCAACAAAAGTCGATTAACAATTTAATTTTTTTAATCTCAGTTATTGAGCAAAATATTTGTTGAAAATTGCACCAGAAGTACAATGCAATTTTGAACAAATATTTTGCTCAATAACTGATATTAAAAAACTTAATTGTTAATCGACTTTTGTTGCTGACTATACCCACTCTATTGTGCACATTATTCATAAAAACGTCGAGCACTTTTATAAAGGACTTAAAATAAGACAAAAAATGTTACAAAAATTTGTAAATTTCGATAAAAAAATCCTTTAGAGTTGTTCCTCGGATATTGTAAGAGATAACTAAAGGGAATGGCTTGTTGCGGTGTTGCCTGGCAACAACCCTCGTTATTTATGGACCATTGTGGTTTTTATACACCAGCACTGAGCTGCATGATGCAGAGCTTTCAGTAGCTTTTATTAAGTACTTGACTGTAATATCGCTTCATATTTTGTTAGTAGGAAGGTAAGTTTTTAATTTTGCAGTCTTGCGGAATTAAGTGGAGATAGTTACATTGCTTTGTTGTTTAAGATGATCAATTCTCATACATGTATCTGCAAGCGTTTAATTAATTAAATCTTGGTGTAAGTAATTATATTTTCCATTCATAATCAGCCTATAATGTTCCCATTGCTGGTACACAGGCCTCATCTCTGTGAGAGGGAGTGGGCCGTAATCTACGACGCGTGCCCAGTGCGGGTTGGTAGATGTCTTCGACATTTTGGTTCTAGGACATGCCGATTTTCTCACGATGTTTTGCTTCACTGTTTTGAGAGCAGTGGTGATGAAATTATTTCCACAAAGTAAAACGCCTCCTTGGGCTCGAACCACTGACCCATAACACGTAAGTTGCGGTCGTTACCACTGGGCTATAACTGTTCACTACATTTTCCATCAATAATGTACAATTTCACTAAGGGCTGATTTTTCCAACGCCAGTTAATTTTATCGGAGGAACAATTTTGAATTTTTGACAGTTCTTCCATACAAAAACTGTCAGACGTCAATTTTATACCACGAATAAAAAATATCTGTCGATTGAAAAATCAGCCCTAGATTAATTTAGGCAATAAATTTAATTTCGTTTCGTTTCGTTCGTGTCGTTTCATTTAATTTAATTTTGAGTTAATTCAATGATAAATGTTTAACATAAGTTAAACATTAACTCAAACTCAAAATTATTAAATACATGCGTTTTGAAAGCAACGTGTTCAACGGAAATTCATTCAGAAGTTGTGAAACAGATAATGGGAAATTCTGGGATTTCGTCACTTAGTTCTGTAATGAATTTCAGAATTTGCCACAAAAGACCTTTATTTTGGCTCCCTCAATTCATGTTAATGCTCGTATTAGAATTGTAAGTAATTAATTTAGCTTCAATATCAAAATGATTTGTTTGCTGCAAAATTGAATATAAAATATTTAACCTAATAATATTGTTAGTAGATATTTTGGATATGACGTATACCTAGAGAAATATGGATAATCCATCCTATTCCGCAATCATTCGTCCACTTCTGAACCAAAACTAAAATGAAATAACTAATTATAGACTTATATTTTCATAGTTCCACTGTTACCCTTTTCTGAACGATGAATGTTAGAACTAATATTCACTTTCATTCAAAATCGTTTACTTCAGAAATGATATCAAACTGCGTTCCAAAAACTGAACCTAGGAGTCCTTCGAACTTTTTGCAAAATTTATTCAGTTATTCGAATAACGGAATATTTAGTTGGGAGGACCGGAGGCAAAGCATTCAGTTAACTATATAGGTTGAAATCTATTCTGTCATTTAGCTCGTTTAATTATACAGCCCCTATCCGGTGCTGAAGACAGGCCACCTTTGATCCTTGCAGATTGCTTCGACAGACTGAAATCCGTCTAAGAACGGTTCAGTGAATAATCTGGTACCGATTGATTGATCTAAATATAACATAATTATAATATAACAACACCTATATTATCATCCCGAAGAGGCAGAGGTGTCTACTGTCTATAAGTTCATCTACATTTTCCCTGTTATGTTTAAGTCCAACGTTCTTAATGCGAAAGGCTGCATCGCCTAATTGTGAGACATGTAATAAAAATACATTTGCTGATGGAATGTGCTAAGAACAAAGATGAAAGGGAAATCTTTGGCTAGGTAGTTTAAACTAAATATGTGGGATTTTGGACTTATCCAAAATATTTTGGCATACTCTAAATCAGAAAGGATTAAACGCATAATTTGTGGTTTAATTCAGAAGTCTAGGCAGTGATTCTCTTTTCTATTTTCATAGTATGTATGCATAGTGGTGGTGGTATAGTAGTGTAGGAAAATATAGTATAATTATAGATGTATAAATAGAGTATAAGGTACAATGGGGTTGACGTATCCGTGTGGATAAAAACCCCTTATTAAAAAAGAATTTAAAAAAAAATTAAAAAAATGTCCCACGTAATTTTACCCGAGCCTGAAGCCATTACATAAACGACTGAATACAAATCTGTAATCCGCGGTGCTTCTGAGAAATTCCAAATTATTTAACACTTTTTTGACGTGGAGATCGATCCCAGGACACTCTTCTTAGCAGTTACGCTTGTAACCAACGAGATAGTCATTTGAAATACCTAGGTACAATAAGCAAGTTTAAACAAATCGTGAACTAATGTCATGCAATATTTAATGTAAAGGAAAAAGGCCCGCCTCGTTAGCAATTCGTCCCCGATTCTAACTCTTGAGTGGTGCTCCCACTATTCGATTGAATACTCACTACCAGTAGAACCGCTCAAAGGAAACGATTATATCTACCTACCTAAGTATTGGTACAGATCTTCTTAGAAAAGTATGCGCTTCGGGAATCATCGTCTATCTTAGGAAATACAAACGCGTGATGATGAGCTGTTACCATGGAAGTTCCTACTTGCTCGTTTTGTATTACCGTGATTACAAAATTATATATTAACAATTCTATTGAATTTCAAAAACCTTTTCAAAATTGAGCGACAGATGACGATCTCTCTCGTGATCGGAGTAGGTAGAACGATATAGAGTAAATTTCATACTAACGCGTAATGATAGGCTATTTATGGAAAAGCTTTGTCTTTATGCTTCTAACTTTTAACGAACGTTGTGACGTTCGTGCTAATTCGGAAACACGAAGATTACCGAAGCGCATGCCTTTTCTGGTTAGACTGTACACTGTACGTACGTTCAGAACATTTCAATCGCGTTTCGCATACTGAGTGAACACAAAACCAATATAACGTCTGTTGTGGTTATGTTTACTTAGAACTATTTAGTTCAGAATTAGGGCTAAATAATGTTTAACAAGAGTATTTATTTAAGGGCCTTACATGACCTAAAGCCCGGTCACTGTCGGACTGCTTAGAAAAGAAAAAGAAGCGCGAGGACACAACGCTGGTAATTTATTGCAAAATATGAAGCAATTATTTAATTACTAAAATCTAGTATTTTAGTATGTTGCTTGTAGAATAATCTGACAAAAAATCAGAATGATTGTATGTATATTAGTATGGTTTTTATTGTAAAAAGAAAGTTAGAGGCATCTTCATGATTTTTTTCTCATCATCATCATCATCTGCCTAGCCTTTTCCCAACTATGTTAGGGTCGGCTCCCAGTCTAACCGGATGCAGCTGAATACCAGTATTTTACATGGAGCGACTGCCTATCTGACCTCCACAACCCAGTTACTGGGTAATACGATACCCCTTGGTAAGACTGGTTGTCAGACTTTCGGGCTTCTGACTACCCGTAACGACTATCAAAGATCCACGAACGACAGCCGGGACCAACGGCTTAACGTGCTTTCCGAGGTACGGACCCCTCCGTACCTCGGAAAGCACGTTAAGCCGTTGGTATGTAAAGATGGTCACCCATCCACAGACCAACCGCGCCAGGGGTAGCTTAACCTGATCGATATACCTGTGCGGCTGTTGTTTTTTTCTATGGTATAAAATTTGTTGTATTATGTTTTCAACACACGTAGGTAGTGCATATATCCTGAAGAATACCATATATTTTTCTGATTTTGTTTACTGTAGTCGATCATATATACTTTTATTGTTTCTAAAACTTGTATTTTTTGTGTTTAGGTCCTGTAAGCCCCTTAGGGTTTAGGCCTTAAATAAATACTCGAAGTAACTCGTCAAATTACTACTTACTTAAGTGTCTAGTGTCTACTAGTTGGCCAGTAGACACTTAGGTAATTGGTAATTTGACTGAGGACTGAGGATAGAATACCTAGAAATATTATCAACAAGAAAAAAAGTTGTATATAATAAAGAGTATTATTTTACCTATCTAAAAATATAACTGGCGTTGTGTAAATAATTACTTAGGTATGACATCAAACATGATTCATTTTCATTATTTTTGTTTTTCTTCATCATTTTTATTCATGTTTTAAGTAGGTAGTTAGATGCGAGTAGGATAATACCATAGGTACTTAGATAATAGGCAAATTCTCTCTTCATTCTAAAAAAGCTGTAAATGGGCTGAAAAGTGGATCTTGTTAGCGGAGTATCAAGATGAAGTATATGTATTATGAAAGTGACATCAATCCTCACGTTATTATGATTTATTCCGGTCTGATCCCCTGAACCCCCCCTCCACTCCCCCTCCTCGATCCCCTGCTAGTTCGTGTTCTGTTTTAATCTCTATCTTATCCACTTATCCACTTTATCTAGGTTACTCTTACCCAAAACAAAGGACGCTCAACTAATGAAACGAAGTTATAGTGACTGAATTGTTGGCTAGATCACTTACCTCCTAAGTCCTACGGGTACGTAGCAAAAGTCTGGAACTTGGTGAAACTTCAGACATCGCAGGCATTCCTAGGCGGATCGTTCAGCCGGAATGAACGCGATCCTCGTAGCCCGGGCTCCTCGCCGCCATTCTCGAGATTTAAGTGTTGAAATGAAATCGTTTTCTTGGAAAAAGGCATTCCTGTTAGTTATTTAATGCGGCTTTAAAATGCTTGAAAAGTGTTCCGTAGCTCTCGTCACACCTTTGCTCTGCCTGAAGAGAAGAGATAGAGTATTATTATTTAATCAATATTCAATATTTTAAAGTCTTATAATTGGTTTAGTTTTGGATTGGTTATAATTGGTTTTTTGTTTTGTTTTCTTGTTCGGTTTCAAGAGGTTCCATTGCATTCCACAGTTAAAAATGTAGGTAAACTGCTTATGTATCAAACGACGATCACAGTCTGCATCAAAAAATTTAACCAAATATATCCAATAGCTTAGTCAATACTAGTCAAAGATTGGCAAAATCGGTCCCATCGCTACTATTTAGTTTGTTTTGGCAGTGTTTTCATTTATAGACGTATGCTAAACGACACAAAACGTACAAGCATCCAAAAGGAATCCTATTATGATGCAAAACTAAGTCCGCTAGCAGCGCCCCGCGGTTTCACCCGCATAAGTGTCGATTCCGTGGGAATAACGGGATAAAAACTATCCTATGTCCTTCCCCGAAATGCAATCTCTCTGCCAAATTTTATCGAAATCCGTTCAGTGGCTTAGGCGTGAAAAGGTAACATACAGACAGACAGACAGAGTTACTTTCGAATTTATAATATTAGTATGTATTGTCATCTCCACATTGTAAATGCTAAAAGACACAAAATGGAACAAGCGTCCAAAAGGAATCCTATTATGATGCCAAACTAAGTCCGCTAGCAGCGCCCCGCGGTTTCACCCGCATAAGTGTCGATTCCGTGGGAATAACGGGATCAAAACTATCCTATGTCCTTCCCCGAAATGCAATCAATCTCTCTGCCAAATTTTATCGAAATCCTTTCAGTGGTTTAGGCGTGAAAAGGTAACATACAGACAGACAGAGTTACTTTCGAATTTATAATAAGTATTAGTGTGGATTGTCATCTCCACATTGTACATGCTAAAAGACACAAAATGGAACAAGCGTCCAAAAGGAATCCTATTATGATGCAAAACTAAGTCCGCTAGCAGCGCCCCGCGGTTTCACCCGCATAAGTGTCGATTCCGTGGGAATAACGGGATCAAAACTATCCTATGTCCTTCCCCGAAATGCAATCTCTCTGCCAAATTTTATCGAAATCCGTTCAGTGGTTTAGGCGTGAAAAGGTAACATACAGACAGACAGAGTTACTTTCGAATTTATAATAAGTATTAGTGTGGATTGTCATCTCCACATTGTAAATGCTAAAAGACACAAAATGGAACAAGCGTCCAAAAGGAATCCTATTATGATGTTAAACCAAGTCCCCTTAATACCCCTATCTACATGTTTGCAAGAGACGGAAGGCCCACCAGAATATTGATTAGTTCCACTAATTTATTTACGGAATTCTAGATGGTTTAGACAAAAAGGAATATGGAGAAAAATCCCATAAGTTTCTTTCGAGGTAGGTTTATTGAACGAAAGTCTACAGTAAATTGAACAAATGAATGCTGTGTCAGCGACGGGGCATATTCTCAAACCGCAGGACATATAAAATCGTAGGGCCCAATATGTCCCAGTGATATTTTCTCTCTATTTGATATTGAAACCAAACGAGAAATCTGTTGTCATTATATACTAGTATTTGTTGTCTGTACATCAGTAGGTAGAGATTTTCCTTGTTGTCTGTACATCAGTAGAGATTTTCCTTGTTGTCAGTACATCAGTAGAGATTTTCCTGTTTTGCTTAGAACTGTAAATACAAACTGTATTTATCTAAGGATGTCGTCTACTTATTCCTTTGTTTCGACTTCAAAGCTGGTTGGTTAATAGAAATGTTTCAAGAAAAGACACGGTACGGCCGTGCCGCTTTTTGCTCGACTGCCGTGCCCCCAGATATGATACATAACCAATTTTTTATTTTTGGCAAACTTGCTTTTGAACATCAGTGAGTAGGTATATAGACCCGAAATCAACAATCATTCGACCATTCGATCTATTGGAGAATCACAGGTTTTAACAGTAGGTACCAATCAACCAACTGTTTAAATAAATCATAGATGTTACACGAAGATTCTATACAGACTTTTTCTGTAAAGAGATAAAACGGCTACTCTTAATCTCTTCAATGTTGATACAAAAACGGAGCCTGGCATGAAGCCAAGTTAACGCCTAAACAACATAGAACCTCATGCTTATCGTGAACTTTGTCCCTTTTTCGGAGGAAAAACGTGTCGTGCTAAAAGTCAGTTCAAGCGACATATCCAATTTCTGCTTTGCCTAATCATCCCATAATGTTCCCTCTGCTGGGACACAGACCTCCCCTCTGTGAGAAGGAGTGGGATGTAATCTACCACTTGGGCCCAGTGCGGGTTGGTAGATGTCACATGTCTTCGAATTTTTGGTTCTCGGACATGCCAGTCTCGTCACGAAGTTTGATCCTTCATTGAAATATTAAACTGGGATTCAAAAGTGGGATCCAACGAAAATAAATCGTTTTATGGGCAGTGGTAATGAAATTATTTCCACAAAGTAAAAAGCCTGCTTGGGTTCGAACCTATGACCTGCATCTCGTAAGTCGGGGCGGTTACCACTGGACTAAGTCTAATACTGCACTGCAAACAAACTGCTCTGCACCGAGCGTTAATTAGAACGAAAAAAGATTGCAAAATGGCGTCAACATTGAATAACCTCACACGTTCACCAAACGCTATCTACAAAAATTTACATAAGTACTTACTCGTAAACGCAGCAAATTCATTGACATGCAAAAAGCTTCTTGCTCTAATAACATCCTCACGAGTAAAACCATAAACGAACAAATGACAATACCACTCATTCTTTTTTACGTCGACGTTAAGAATTGCCCCCGAGTTCGTCGCTTGCACGTTTAAAGACGAAATTACCAACTTCTCTCAGTATGCACAGTGCTACCCAATGTCTCCTCAGAAATATCAGCCTCATTTTAACTTGATTGTCTAACTAAATCCACATTTTTATTTCAAACTAGCCAACTTCCGCCTTCCTTTTAAACGGCTTTACGCGAAAGACTTTATGCCCCGGAAGTCTGCACTTATATACTCTTGCCTTATATAACGGGAGCTTGTTTAGTAGTTCGAGATGAAAAGTAGTGGGTAATCCTACAACAACTTTTAAAGCATTTCATAAACTATCTTCATGGCATATAAAGTACTAGCTTCTGCCCGCGACTTCGTCCGCGTGAAATTTCTTGTAGCCCCCCCGACCCACCCTGTCGCATCGCGTCGCCTGCCCGCGCTATTATTTCGTTTTCATCTTAACGTGATGTTAAATAGCCTGTAGCCTTCCTCAAAAATTGGCTATCGAATGCCAAAACAATTTTTCAAATCCGACTCTTCAGCTTTATTATTAGTACCTATAGATTATAGAGTCCCTGTTATAAGAGACTTGACTAATATCTCAACAGATGCAAAATAAGTCAGAAACGCGATAGGTATCTTTCACATTTCTCCAGGAACAGAAAATCCCTTTATAATAAATCTTTGTCTGGTAGGTACAGATCGAGATTGTCTCGCTAATAAATCACGTTACAACTTCTAGATCAGTGTGCTAAATAGAATTGAATAACTAAACGTCAGTTACCAGACGTATCGACCAGTCTGTCACCATATAAGGCCAGCCTACCTAAATAAACGGAATAGGCAACGTACTATTAGGCTATCAATGGGCCTCAAATATAGAGCCGGTCCATAAAAGGGCAATCGTTTTGCCTTATTAGTAGTAGATGTATAGGACAATTGCGGCACGATTACCATTGTTATGGCGTTTTTACCAGTGTAAGTTGACCTTTGGTGGAAGACACATCGTCTCTTAATAAATCAGGTTTCCGCTTAGAGTGGGGGGCGGGGGCGGGTCAGTACCTATTGCTGGCACTATGTGCACTATATTACGACACGGAAATAGAACACATAAAATGTAGCGGGAAACGGCATATTATGGTGAAGTGGGTAAGTGTTACTATGAAGTTATAGCGATAATTTATTAACAGTTTAGTAAGAGTAGTTACTCGTTAGAATAGGCGCTACGTAAAAGCTGTACCTATTTATGTACACACATATAAACATACAAAAATACCTCGTATTTACTTAGTTGGTAGTTTACTAAACATTAAAATCAATCTGATCAAGTTATTTAATTTACTTCTTTATCTACACAGGTAAATCTCTCGACAAGCTTTTATGTCATATAAATTGACGAATAAAATGACGTTTTATGTTGATAGTAAAAATTTTAAAGGAAAAGTTTATTTTATTATTTTTAGCGCAGTTAACTAAAAGCTTGTTTAAAAAAAAGTTTTTTTTAAGTTTTTATTTATTTTTACTTTTTAGTTATCGCTGGACAGGTTATTGGAGTTTTACTTGCATTCGTATTCTCAGCAAGTCCTTTCATTCGATATCCATATTTTGTGGGAAAGCATAAGAAACTTAGTCCGCCATCTTTAGAAGTCCGCCATATTGGATTTAGAGTGACGTTCACACAAAGTGTCATCACTTTATTTTTCGAGTTATTCTCAGCAAGCCCTTTCTTTTGATACCCATACTGTAGGAGTGCAATAAAAATAAATAGTCCGCCATATTGGGTGTTCCGCCATGTTGGATTTAGAATAACGTCACACAGCTAACCATGCATTATCATTCAAACTCAACGTGTACCTATACATCAGTTGAAGATATCTGCTTCAAAATTGAGTTGCAAGAGGTCCACCCGAACAAACATACATAGCACAGACGCCAGCACATCAAACTACCCGAAACTGTCAAATTTCCCAATCAACTTTGAACCTTATGTTTTAGCGATAAAGTTGAAAATCTATTAAAGAAATTTGACAGATTGTATAGTAGCTTGATGTGCTGGCGTCTGTACATTGCAAGTTAAATAAAAGCTTGTAAAAATACGCACAAAGGTGATGCTTCTTTCTAAAGAAATCTCTTCCAGCAGCGATAGGAGAGTCCATAAAAAGAGATGTACTTAGACAACGTGTTTAAGAACAAACGGGAAAACAAAATACATAAAATCAAAACCATAACGATAAATTGTTCCACCGAACCGCACGTTACAAAATTTTGTTTCAGTGCGGTTAGTGGAAGTGCTCAGGTGCCGTTCGTCCAAGTGCGGTTGAAATCAGTGCTCTGAGTGGAATACCTCCAATTATAATTATTTTTCTTTACTATATCATAAACTTCTTTTTTAGGGTTCCGTACCCAAAGGGTAAAAACGGAACCCTATTACTAAAACTTCGCTGTCTGTCCGTCCGTCCGTCTGTCTGTCACCAGGCTGTATCTCAAGAAGCGCGATAGCTATAGACAGTTGAAATTTTCACAAATTATGTATTTCTGTTGCCGCTATAACAACAAATACTAAAAACAAAATAAAATAAATATTTAAGGGGGGCTCCCATACAACAAACGCGATTTTGTTGCCCTTTTTTGCTCGATATCAATAATGGCAACAGGTAGGCACTTGAAATATTCACAAAATACTCAGGTGTATTTTTACTTTAATAATAAATAATAAAATAAATATTTAAGGGGGGCTGCCATACAACAAACGTGTTGTTTTCGGCGTTTTTGCCTTGTGGTACGGAACCCTTCGTGTGCGAGTCCGACTCGCACTTGGCCAGTTTTTTTTTGCTAGTATGTACCTATCTATTTCTTTTCTAAGTGTAATAATGAACACTTTATAAATCAAGTCTTCACGCTTCCATTTAATAAAGGTATCCATTTCCTAGATTTAATTAATTAAATAATTGCTTTCAATTAGGTACTAGTTAGTAATGAAGCAACGGAGTTCTTGGAAATTAATATTAATTAACTTCGATGGACGTTTTATTTGATTCCCAATAATAATTATTTGCTACTATACCTACAAAGATCTTGCCTCCTGCCGAGTCCTGCCCAACTTGTATACACTATCTGCAGACGCCAGCACATCAAACCACTACAATCTTTAATAGATTTTCAACTTTATCGCTAAAGCATAAGGTTCAAAGATGATTGGGAAAATTAGGTACCTACCAGCTTTTGCCCGCGGCTTTACCCGCATGGAGGTCAGAAATTATCCCACGTGAGCGTTGTACCGGTATAAAAATCCTATGACCCAGGTCACCTCATCATCTGCCTACCTTTTCCCATCTATGTTGGGGTCGGCTTCCAGTCTAACCGGATGCAGCGGAATACCAGTATTTCACATGAAGCGACTGCCTATCTGACCTCCACAACCTAATTACTAGGTAATACGATACCCCTTGGTAAGACTGGTTGTCAGACTTTCGGGCTTCTGACGACCCGTAACGACTGTCAAAGATTCACGAATGACAGCCGGGACCAACAGTTTAACGTGCTTTATGGAGAGGTTGTGATATGTAAAGATGGTCACCCATCCATGGACCAACCGCGGCAAGCGGAACTTAACCTGATCAATCGACCCGGGCGGCAAAAAAGACGTGAAAGGTAACAGACAGATCTAGGCATAGTTACTTTCACAATAAAATTAAATAATATTAGTATCGAATCGTTTAACTGATCAAGGCGTGACATGATAAATAAAGGCCCATAACAATAGAAAATCAATTGTGTCTAATGATACACAATTGATTTTCAACTGTTTTATTACCCACTTAATCACCGCTAATGAGCGGTGATTAAGCGATTAATAAAACAGTTTCATGATTGAAAGACGAACCATGCACAAATTCAACGAGACTTTCATGAAAACCTGCTCCAAATTATAAAAGCTTACTTATATTCCATCCAGTTTGTACTTCCCTAATCAAGGACCACAGACAGACAGACAGACAAATTTTCCATATTACCATACGTGTAGATGCCTCTTCCATTCTCTCTAAATCCGTATAAGTCCGACCACTTGTGTTCACATTAACAATACACCTTCCCACACATGAACAAGCTTCACGACTGACGCGTCCACGCTTAGTTTATTTAATACATTATTGCTTCGAAATGTTATCCACTGGCATTTTGATTGTAAGGAGTCAGAATAAAGGGTGTATGTTTACCTGATTTATGCCTGATAACCCTTCTTCATAAAATAAACCCGCTTAGATAATGCAAACACCGTGGTTTAACGGCAGTCTATTGTTTTGTCACTTAAGGGGCAAGCGCCAGGGTAGCCAACGAAATTCAAATCCCTTTTACGTTTTTGATGACTATTAGGTACCTACATGGAAATAACAATCTATAAAATTATTGAACTTAGAGAGTTGTATTGATGTTTTTTTTTTCCTTTATAAAGTACTAGCTGCGCCCCGCGGTTTTACCCGCATAAGTCTCGTTCCCGTGGGAATCATCATAATTTTTTTTATTTTTTTTTTTATTAGGGACATAAAATAGTTACATGCTACAGAGAATACAAAAAAAGTCCTTAAAAACTAGTGATAACAAACATGTAAACCACACCAATATCCACATCTTAACAAAAGAATAACGTACTGTGGTAGATTCTACAGAATACAGAGCCTTCTGTGACGGCTCTATTTAATGTATTACATTACAAATTAATTTAATTTATTTAATCCGATTTAATTCAAATCATCATCATCATTTCAGCCGAAAGACGTCCACTGCTGGACATAGGCCTCCCCAAAGCATCTCCACTTCGACCGGTTCTGCGCTTCTCGCATCCAACGGGTTGTGCCGGTCACCCGCCGCGATTTGCCGGTATGTAATAAAGAGTATTCTATTCTATTCTATGTCCCAGAACTAGAAAAATTCGAAGACATGTGACCGCACTGGGTCCGCGTGGTGGATTATGGCCCACTCCCACTCACAGAGACGAGATCTGTGTCCCTGCAGGAGGATTATTACAGACATTATGCTTAAGCTTAGGTACTATACCTCCTTTAGTTTTCCCTACTAATTCGAGCAGGTTTTATATGGCCAACTTTGGAGGAGACTTACCTAATATTTTTTAATAAAGTTAAATCAATTATTTCAAATAGGCACTTTTGAACGTATTCTAGTCGCCCATTCCAAAAGGTAGTTTTCGTATGGAGAAGAATGGGCAAGAAACTCCACCGTTACTCTTTTAAAATGTTTTTACAAGGTTTTGTATACATAATATAATTATATGTGAAGACGATGCACCTAGAATAAAATTAGTCTACCACAAAAAGTAAAATGAATTAAAAATAAAACAATGACAGGTAAATCAATTATGTGATAGATACATGGTGCTCACATATATACAAATTATTTACATATATTGTAAAAGTAGATAATTTACCTAGAATTTTAATATACCCGTGTGTTTTACAAAAAGAAAATAAACCCGGTACATTCCAAATTATTCTCGTAACAAAGTAGAATGTTTTTTAATATCACAAACACAAACGTTGGGATTGGAAATTGGTGGAGCGAGTTGTAATATCCGGTAGAAGCGAACTCTGATTTTCAGTTTGATTTTGTAGCTGCATATTTTTTAAATGTTCCAAGTTATTAAATTATAGTAGCCAAGAAAATTCAGGGTAAACTAAATGTATAGGTACATCGATATCAATAGGTAAATAAAAGAGTCTGTAATGGCAAATAACAGTTTTTTACTAAGTGCATACGAAATTTTATAATTATTAATATGGTAAGTACTAATAACATAACAATTTTTATTTTACTTTTGTCTATCTATTTGTTCAGGCTTATCTCCGAGACGGCTAGACCGATTTTGACAAGGCTTTCACTAGCAGGTTGCTGATGTTTTATGGAGTAGGTAACTTAGGCTTTTATTTTATATAAAGAATTAGGATTCCGCGCTAAACAATTAAACCCCATGAAATCCAATTTGTTTTCCGAGATGCACGCGAACCAGGCAAGTTATCCATATTAAAAAACGTTAAGGCAATGTTAGGCAATGTCATTTATAATTTCATGAATTGAAAAACGTTTTGTTTTTTATTAACCGACTTCAAAAAAGGAGGAGGTTTCTCAATTCGACCGTATTTTTTTTTTTTTCAAAAACATTCATCTTAAAATACAGTTGGACTATTTCTCTACGACCTGCTAAAATAACATGAAATCTAATTAGAGAAGAGCTCTTAACCTTCCCTTTAGTTTGTGCATACCTGAAAGTTCTGAGGACTAATTCACGATAATTCGCAGGGACCTATTCAGAGGTGACAGACCGAGAAATGTTACTTGAATGGGATACTTAAATTAAATTGACACTTTAGAAGAGTCTTTTTGATAGTCGGAGTCTTTTAATATACAAGTTGAAATTGAACACATGCGACAAACCGAAATGGGAGATTGTACTCATCATTATGAACAATTTTTACTAAGGGACCAACGCTGCAATCGCGAAAAAAAATCAGCTGTTCCCTAAATTTTATGTTTGCCTATCTCGTCAAAATGTAGGGAACACTAATTTTTTTTTTCGCGATTAAACACTAGGAAAACACTAGGATTAAGAATGCTTTCTTATGCTTGAGCAGTGGTGGCAAACTGGCCGTGATTTACGAGCTGTAGGTCGTAGATTCAAATCCGGACAGGCCCTTTACTTTGTGTAAATTATCTCATCACCACTGCTCTCAAAACGGTGACAGAAAAACATCGAGAAGAAACCGGCAAGTCGTAGAACCAAAAATTCGAAGGCATGTGACATCTACCAACCCACACCGGAACAGCGTGGTAGATTACGGCCCATTCCCTCTCCCCGAGAGGAGGCCTGTGTCCCAGCAGTGGGAACATTATAGGCTGATTATGCTATGAAGAATGCTTTCAAACTTGCTACTAAAAGCCACCATACCTACTTTTAAAAACGACTTTGGTAATACTTATTACCCTTAATTTAAGATCGGAAAATATAACGTTCAATATTTTAGGCTTAAAAAGTTTGTTGACTTCGCAGGGAAAGTAGCAAAAGTAATATTTTATGTCGTATCTAAACTTAGTGAAAACAAATCCATTTGACTTTCACAACGGTCTACTATAACACAGAATGTAATTATGCTCTGAAATAACACTTAGAACTTTATAGGTATTTACTAATAATACTAAACTAACGGTAAACGGTAAGAGTCATAATAAAATCTATCTCGGTACAGACTTATTCCTTTACTAACATTTGTTCCCAACTTTGCATACATTTGGTTGGAAATTGAGCAAAAATGTGTACTTCTTGGAAGGGTAGAATGATATCATCTCATTTGGTATGCGGATTTTAGATTAAAAGAGGAAGTCACTTTATAAACTTTCGTTTAATATTTTTAAGCGATGCGCGAACAGAATGTCTGCAAAGTAATATGAATGAACTATTCTATTTGAATCATGTAATTTTATACGCTTTCAGAGTACAAAGTCTAAATACTTAGTACTCTGAAAACAATTTAAAACCACCACCCTTCATACTTTTTAAAGAGCTTTGTCCATTTTCTTTTGCCGTTTAAAAATAATAATTCACTTTCCAAAAAGGATAATTACTTTACATAATTACTTCCTCATCTGCGTCAGCTGCTTTTGTGCATTATGTTTATAATAGTTTTTGGAATCAGTTGGTTTGACTGATGAATCTCAATCATTTGTTGTCATAGAACGACCTTCAAAAATCCGTCTGAGAAAGAAATGTTATCCCGCAAATGCCAAATTTTCACGACGACGGCGCGGCGATGAAAAAGGAGTCCATACATTATCATAGATTAGATATTTTCCCGACTTTTTTGTACGATTTTGTTCTCTATTAGCATCGATTCAAGACTCGATACTCGATTTTGTGTGACTTATGACATAGCCTGCAGCCCAACTACCAAAATGTAGTTTGTGTGCAGTGGAAAATTCGGGATGCGAAATTCGTCTTCATTCTTTTAGTTTAGAACTAGCGTTTACCCGCGGCTTCGCTCTTGTGGATGGCGGAAATTATTTTACACAGATGTTCTCAACAGACCAGGAGACTTAATCAGCTTCTGGAGGGAGGTGGGCTGGTTGGAATAACCACCGACGGCCGCCATGGCCCACGCACAATGGTCTACATGAAGGACTAATTGCGGTAACCAAACCCCATAATATAGAACAAGTTATCTGAATAGCGTCTCCCTAGTGGGTACATTTAACTAGGAAGTTGTAACTAGACCAGGAAAGTTCCTATGTTCAGGTATTTTACACAGCCTTAATGCATGTTGCTTGATTAAAGTACAACGCTTGGCTGCCGCCGGTGTATGTACAGCAAACTGAATAATATTCTGTATACTTTTGCCTTTAAGGCTCGGGACGCAAAGATGCGCGACGCGACTCTAGTAGAACAATTTTTATGAAAACTTTATGAAAATTGTTTTACCAAAGTCGCGTCGCGCTTATCTGCGGGAGCCTTTACAGTATACCTATAAACTTATATGTTTTAATTTTAACGACCCTGTAACAAAGAAGATTATATTAAGGGGGAAGCACCAGCGTAGCGAGCGAAATCCAAATTGTCTTACGTTTTTTGAAATTTGCAGGTCAGTGTCAGGTTGTATGTGCAACAAAATATGATTCGCGACCGTAACAAGTATGTATTTACAGAATTATAGTAATTAAAATCATGAATACAACCCTCTAAGTTCATATGATCCTATTGATTTATATTCCATGAAATAGTCATTCAATAAGATTAAGAAAGGAAGACTTCTTTTCTAGAAAGGAAAACGTATGAAAATTTGAATTTCGCGGGCTACCTAGAGCAATTCCCATAGTGGTAGACCGCGAAATTCAAATTTTCTTACGTTTTTTGCAATTCGCAGGTCAGTGTCAGATTGTATATTGATCAAAATACGATTCGCGACAATAACAGGTACATATTTAGAGAATTATAATCATTAGAATCATTAATACATCTAAGTTAGATTTCTACCACCTTTCTCTTATGGAAAAGTGTAAACCTGCAAATTGCAAAAAACGTAAGAAAATTTGAATTTTGCGGTCTCAACTACGTAGTTTTATCATTCTTATAAAGTAAGTAGACTTAACATAAATTCAATTTGCTCGTCTTGAATTAAAATTACATTCTAGCTAGATCGTTCCGTGAAGTTTTCATAAAAGCAGGTGAAGATGTAAAACAATGGGTAGATAGCTCAAATATTCATTAATATACGTCTTGGAGTCCACACACGCTGTCAAGAAAATAATCTAAGAAAAGCATGTAGGTTAGAGAATATATTTTCACTGCACTGTATCTCGAATGCAGTGACATTAACTCTACCACAGTCACCTACCTAATGTTATGTGTTTAAGTATGTTCTGTCTCCAGCTTGCAAAGCCCTTAGCAGGATCATTACTTGTAGTAACATATGGGCCGGGTCTACCACTGGACATTTACGGGTTTCTGTACATTTGTCCTATTTTAGAGCAAAGTAAATAGTCCACATGTGTATTGTATGTGAACTAGTTTGTAATGTACCTACTGTTTATCAGCAGCAGTACTTGGACTACGGATTACGGAAACCGTCCTTACATCCTTAACGCCTTACAGCTACTTATTTATTTCATCATCATCATCTGCCTAGCCTATTCCCAACTATGTTGGGGTCGGCTTCCAGTGTAACCGAATGTAGCTGAGTACCAGTATTTTACATGGAGCGACTGCCTATCTGACCTCTACAACCCAGTTACTGGGTAATACGAAACCCCTGGGTAAGACTGGTTGTCAGACTTTCGGGCTTCTGACGACCCGTAACGACTGTCAAAGATCCACGAATGACAGCCGAGAACAACGGCTTAACGTGCTTTCGAGGCACGGCGGGAGCTACATAATTATTTATTTGTAGTTAATTAAAATGGTACAACACCAATTACTTTAATTAATATAAAAACCATTATTACATTGACAATAATTATACATACATACATAAACTGTTGTTATAATTTAATTTAAAACACACGGAACAGTATACTTATACGCATAATTTTACTCCATTCATCCGCAAACACATCACATTCAAGGTTGGCAGTCAGTAGGGCATTTAGCATTTTTAAAGTACGACAGACTGGGGATTCGGCACTGGATGACAGTTGCGCAAACAGAGTATGCCGCGGCGGCTCTGACGGTGTCCGATGTATGTACGGTGTAGATGTAAAAGGCCATGGAGCTCTGGTCAGTCGATACGTGGCGTATGCTACCTTGAGCGGATCAAGGCCTTCTTACTAATTAAAGGCTGTGGCGTCACGTACCTATTGTACATTTGTTAAATCACCTTAGAATACGTGGAGTCGCCTGTATTATGTTTATACAAGTATTTTATAAGTTAGTCAGGAATGCACCTTTCTTAAGTGGCAACACTAGGCTACGATCCGGGGCGCTACCCATAGCGTCCCTCTCTTGCCTGTCAACCGTCGCGGGACACGGACTAGATTTTAAGTCATTAGTTTATTTTTTCCCTACTAGTTTAATCTATCTATCTATACTAATAGTAAAGCTGAGTTTGTTTGTTTGAACGCGGTAATCTCTGAAACTACCAGACGGATTTGAAAAAATATTCTTACATTTGACAGCAACAGCGGTCGATGATCCAACAAAAAAAGTCATCAAATTTATTTATTTTATCACGTAAGTATGCAGAGCTTCGCTAGCTAATTTCATTTGACCCTGTAAATGTATTTCTCCATTATCAGATTTCTAGAACTCTTACCGAAAATCTATGATAAAACGATATATTCCTGATAAATTCAAACCTAGATATATTTGAGTGATATATTCTCATTGCTCTAATAAACATGTCGACTACAACAATAGTAGGCATTTCTATGACCAATCAAAAAGACCTGTACACACTGTATTGTAACATGTTTTTCGCCTGAGATTCGAAGAACAAAGAAGGGCGGTAGAGGTCAGGTAATTCTGGCGATTGTCATTTCTTTATATTTTGGTAGCACGAAGTAGTTCGGAAGAAAACTACCCACGCGCTATGTCGTAACCTTCTTTGCCCATTATAGTTTGTCGAACCCAAACAGGCTAGAACGCCCAAACATAGTCCCGTATTGTATTGTGATATGCAATTATCGCTCGGTATACTTTTATAGAATTCATTATTCATGTGCCATGCCCAATACACTGGTTTTCGTCCGCGACTTCTTTCGGTTTTGCGGTGCCCCATAAATCGCTTATCAAGGTACTACATTCCTGTTTTTCCCTTTTTTTTTATTTACATTTTACAGGTTTGTTGGAGGGTTACACGGAATTTAAAGGAGAATAATTAAATTTCAACAAGGAATTTCCGTTATAAGGCACGTACGTTTAGGGTCGGTAAGGACAATTCATTTCAACCATACACGCATAATTACTTATGTTGTGTAGAAATCGGTTGTCATGGGAGTCTTTGGTCAACTGGACCCACTCGAACTGGACCCGCGGGTCCAGTTGACGTAATCATATTTTGAATACGTCGACTGGACCCACTGCCCAATTTCATCATTTGTACTGTACAGTCACGGAGTAAAGCCGAATCTTTTAGTTTTATTTCTATGGGCATGGGCATGTGATGCGGAGGAATGAGAAAAATGCCGTGAGGACAGTTTTACCTAAGTATGAATGTGGAAGGCTATAAGTGTAGCGAGAGACCAAAGAAACGATGGATGGTCTGTGTGAAAGATGACATGGCTAGAGAGGGGGTGACTACTACAACTGAGATGGCGACTTCTTCTTAGTGTGTCGATAGCAATCTAAATGGACTGGACCCAGAATTCGGCTACGTGTTTGGCGCTATCACTGGCGTCCATCATTTCCTGTAACGTGCAGCTCACAGGACACAGGACGTGATATTAAGTGTCCCATCGTTTGTGGAACAGCACCACATGGCGAATAAAAGAGACGTATGGAAGAAGAACATGTGCTAAGCTGACACCAAATAAATTGGGACCAGCACCCAAATTGCGTAACACATGGCACTATTACTCTCGATTTGAATCATTTTGAAGCATAATGCTAATCCATTGCTCTATATTTGGGAAAAATGTGTCTGCTCAACAACGTAAATAACGCAATGAATATTGTTGAACTGTCAAAATAGACCATTGCTACTGATAGTGTGTTACGCAATTACCTTGCACAACAGGCGAATAATGATGACGTTTATTTTTTATGTAGTGAAGTATCCTTTATTTTTCTATTTTTTGAACGATTCTTGACGGTCATGAGCGAGAAATATCAAAATGTCTAGCTAGGACCTAGACTGAATATTCACGGAAGAAACCACTTTCTTGTAGATACGACTGATATCTGTATACTCAATGATATTATATAGGACAAATACGCTTCGTTCATACTGAGCGACGTTCTGTATTGTTGCGTTGTTATTACAAAGTACTTACAACTCTAACTGCGATAGATAAATACGGAACGTATGACACAGAAAGAGATAGCAACAATGAAATTACAACAATTGTCTGAATTTATCTGCAACAATTTGCGCGCGCTAGTGCCATATCTACCTCTTTAATATAATATGATGACACTAATAATAAAC
Organism: Oligia latruncula; assembly: GCA_948474745.1. Classification (NCBI taxonomy): domain Eukaryota; kingdom Metazoa; phylum Arthropoda; class Insecta; order Lepidoptera; family Noctuidae; genus Oligia; species Oligia latruncula. The sequence continues at coordinate 15,589,018 of OX419688.1, forward strand.
TGCCGCATGCCGGTCGGATTTAAGTTTTTTTTTTTCATTTTATAGACCAATTCTTGAGGAAGGCTATTTAACATCACGCTATGACCCTTAGAGGCCGAGCAAAGGGAAATCATTTAGAAAGAACGCTGAGCGAAAACGAAGGATTCGAAGGAACAAGATACATTCCTTTGTCTCTGTTTGTACAGACGCCAGCACATCAAGCTACCCGAAACTGTCAAATTATCCCAATCAACTTTGAACCTTATGCTTTAGCGATAAAGTTGAAACGTAGACAGAGTAAACTATAGACTGTTGCATATCTTCGCACAAGAAAAAGAGAAATACAAAGAAAAGAGACAGTAAGAATATTTCTGCCCCTTACTGCGTGTCGGCTAAGCACATCAATGTGCACAACTAGTTTGACGTTTAATGAATGAAATAATAAAAACTGCACCGCGATTAAACGGAAAATATTATCTTTTTTGTGCATAATTCAATAATAGTACATTTGCGCAACTGTGAAAATGGTAAGGTGCAGTCTAATAACCTGTAAAAATGATAGCATGATGAAGATTGCCGGAATTTGTTGTCTTTCGGTGACACGGATATGACGGATACCATGAGTCTGTAGATTACTCTGTCTACGGTTGAAAATCTATTAAGTAAATTTGACAGATTGTAGTAGCTTGATGTGCTGGCGTCTGTACCTACTTGCAATATACTTACTTTTTTTTTGTACCCCCCGTAACTGTTTTACGTAAAACAGAATTTTATTGCTTACCGGTTCCCTCTGGTCTACTTAACATTCATAGCATTAAGCCGCGTACGCACGTACGAACAAAACATGGTGAACACGAACATAATGGATCGCCACGAACATTTTTGACGAACACAGGTTATGTTCGTTAGTGGTACGCACGTGCGAACAAAGTGTTCGATGTTCGTGTTCACCATGTTTTTGTTCGTACGTGCGTACGCGGCTTAAAGGCGCGTACGCACGTACGAACAAAACATGGTGAACACGAACATAATGGATCGCCACGAACATTTTTGACGAACACAGGTTATGTTCGTTAGTGGTACGCACGTGCGAACAAAGTGTTCGATGTTCGTGTTCACCATTTTTTTGTTCGTACGTGCGTACGCGCCTTTAGAAGTTAGGATCGAAAGCAAACAGTATAATAACTGCGAACATGATCTTTTATTTACATGTCGTCGAGACAAATAAACAGCTAAGGAAAACTAGGGAGCGTCCCCACTATGCCATTCTCAGTGTAAGAAATTACATATCTCTATTACCATGTAGTGCTTATGCAGGTAAAGGTTACTACTGCCAGGTAAGTACTCGTATCTTTCTTTAGTGTTTTGCCGACAAATACCTACTCCTAAGTTTTGTCTTAGATATGGGTTAAATAGTACATACTATATATGATAAGCTTCCATAGTTTTAATTAGGTACAGTCAGCAAAAGAGTTAGGCATGCAGGATCGTCGGATATAGTTGAAGTTTACTAATAAACCGATGGATGTTGTCGAATAAAATTTAATTTTATTATTAGAAAACAAACAGCTCATTTATCAAATTAAATTTCAGTCGACAACATCCATCGGTTTATTAATAAACTTCAACTATATCCGACGATCCTGCATACCTAACTCTTTTGCTGACTGTACCTACCTACTCTATGTATTTATTATGGCACTCCAACGAATAATTAAAATACATACACATTAACAGAGAGCGTATATAGTCTTATTTTATAAAGTAGGTACTACAGTAAACTTATCACATAAAGGTGTGCATAGCAATATTTACACGAATTATTATACCGACAAAGAAGAAACGGATATTTTTACAAATCTTTTAAAAACTACTTTATTTTTATTAAAAGGATCAACAAGTAGTTATATTACAAAAAAAAAACTTACGAGACACTAGATTAACAATATCATACCTATTTAGGTAATAACGTAAAGGCTCCTCAAAACAGGCGCAACACGCGATAAAATCGCGCGCGACACAAAGGCAACGCAAGTCTCGCAACGAGTGAGCGCGCGAGCCGTGACTTTGTGTCGCGCGCGATTATATCGCGTGTCGCGCCTGTTTGTAGGAGCCTTCCTTAACCGACAACGCTGTCCACAGGCAGACATCAAACTTTAAGAAAATTAAAAAAATTATAATTAAGTTTTATTATAACTTTGTTTTGATGTATAACAAATAATAATTATGGAAGAGAACTTGATTTCATTAGTGTGTATTCCAGCAATTAAAGTTAACTACAAGGCGTAGGCGCGCTGCCTCATAAATATCGCTTAAGAATAGGTAACAGTAGACATTGACATAATATATTACTAGCGTAAGGACCGGGCTAACGGCGCGACTACATGGCACCAACGCGCTGGCCCTAAAATGACGGTTTTAGGGCCAACGCGACTCAGTTGACAGTGGTGCGCGAACTTCGAACTTCGAACGAAGAACTTCTATGTAAAATGTTTAGACGGGCGTATCCTTACTTTTGAAATCATTGGTTTAAGAGCATAAGAAGCAAGTTATTATATTTCAAAATATTAAAAGTATTTAATATTAGGAATTAAATATTTAAAATCTCATCAACTTTTATAATAGATGCAAGGTAATATTAATCTTTAATTTATTTTTAGAGTGATTTATTTTCCAGCACTGTGGGTGACGCACTGAAATCAACGGAGCGTGTCTTAATTCTATGACTATTTAGACGTGAATCAGGTATCTGTTACTCATTATATATTCCTAGAATCAGGTAAGGAGAATTACTCACTTTATTTCGTGGTTAAAAGAGTAAATGCTGTGTGTCGCCAGCCGTACGGGTCGATCGATCAGGTTAAGCTACGCTTGCCGCGGTTGGTCCGTGGATGGGTGACCATCTTTACATACCAAGACCTCTCCGTGCCTAGTTAGTCCCGGCTGTCATTCATGGATCCTTGACAGTCGTTACAGGTTGTCAGAAGGTCGAACATCTGACAACCAGTCTTACCAAGGGGTATCGTATTACCCAGTATCGGGGTTGTGGAGGTCAGATAGAAAATCGCTCCATGTAAAATACTGGTACTCAGCTGCATCCGGTTAGACTGGAATCCGACCCCAACGTAGTTGGGAAAATGCTTGGTAGATGATGATAACAGTAGATGCTGTGATGAGTTGTAGATAGGTACTAGATATCTACAACTGTTAAAGTACAAAACTGGGGGCCTAAAAACGCCACTTAGGCAGAATCTTAAAAGGAAAACATAATGGACAGTTAACCGTTAATTTAATCGTATCAAATTGAAGCATTTTTCAGTAATTTTTTTTTGTCTGTGCTAAAATACCAAACAATCCGATCCTAATCCAATCCCAATCTCTTTGATTATACCTACGTAGTGCAGCGAAAAAAACGAAAACACGAGATAAGTATTTTCTAAGAATTTCAATGTTGATGAAGAAATTTTAAATTATAGTCGCAATACATGTGTAATTCAAATTCAAATTCTGAAGCACAGGTAGTAGTTCACATGATTTTTAATACAAATATTATTATTTGTTCGATTTTCACTGGAAGGAGCAGACGAGTCCTGGAGTAGAGACCGCATATCGGCAAGCGTAGTGTGGATCGCCCCTCAGCTCGAGGGACCGACGAACTTAAGAAGGTGGCTGAGGCAGACTGGATGAGCAAGACGGAAGACAGGTTGTTGCGCAGCATGGGTAGCAGCTCTATATAATATATAAGGTCTATCTGGTCATATACGAAATATCTGAAGGGGTCATTTTAATCATCATTAGATTACGAACAACTTTTACTATGGGACCAAACCTGAAATCGCGAAAAAAAAATAGTATTCCCGTTTGAGCACCTATTTTTAGAGCACCAAAGTTATTCCCATTTGAGCACCAATCAATATTTTGCCGTGGTGCTCAAAGGGAACAATAAAAAATATTCAACTTTATCCCCTTTTGAGCACCTAAGGTGCGGTAGCTTTTAGTGATGGGGTGTAGATATAATAAAACAACGATAAATCAGCTTTTTTCTACATTTATGTTCGCATAACTCGTCAAAATGTAGAGACCAGCAGATTTTTTTAGCTATTTCAGGTTTGGTCCCATAGTAAAAGTTGTTCGTAGGTAATGATGAATACAATAATCCCGTACCACAAGGCAAAAACACCGAAAAAAAACACGTTTGTTGTATGGGAGCCCCCCTTAAATATTTATTTTATTTTGTTTTTAGTATTTGTTGTTATAGCGGCAACAGAAATACATAATTTGTGAAAATTTCAACTGTCTAGCTATCGCGGTTCTTGAGATACAGCCTGGTGACAGACAGACGGACGGATGGACAGACAGCGAAGTCTTAGTAATAGGGTCCCGTTTATATTCTTTGGGTACGGAACCCTAAAAACTAGGCAGGTACTATCAACTTAAAGGTCATCGACTTAATCAGATGTAATCTTATAAACTAGTCACTATTAATAGATACATCTTCGTATGACTAATTAATTTCTGAATAAAATGATGCATAATTTATCCTGACTCAATACATTTTTTTACATCTAGGAACTAATTTTCAAAACATTACGTCATTCTTCTCCGATAAGTCTATCTAGCTAGTCAGCTTCCGCATATAACTGTATTGGTGTTACAAGATGATGTCGAATACAATTTAATACACATTTTCTATTCACTATTTTAAGATGGCTGTCAAACAGCCTAAGGCTCTATGTGCACGGCATGGTTTCGTTACGGTATAGCGTATAAACCGAGCCGTAGAAAAAACATGTCCTACAACAAGCTTCCATAGTGATCCATACAACCCTGAAGACCGTACTTACACACGGCGAATAAACCGTAGTTTTTCAAGGCAAGAAAAACGTGTGTGTACTCACAGCCTAATAGGTGCTGAACCCTATTTTATTTTTGTTTCGTAAGTTCTTTTAGTCTAGTTACAGAAGTTGCCTGCAATTAAAAGTGTAATTAAATACAAAAGAGAACCACAATTAACTTAAACTGAGTTTTATTACATTCCCATTTTTGTGGCAACGGTATCTATCTGCTAATGAACCTCTAGAGATACTATGTAAGGAGAGCTTAAAGTTTACTGTCTTAATTAATTGGTTGAAGGACACTGAACGAGGACACAATATAAGGTTTATTGTTATTACTCCAATGGGCGTTTAGTGTCCATCAAAGCATTAATAAGCCTTACGAAAGAGTAGAGTCACAAATTCTACGAATGCTGAAAGAAAATGAGAGAAAAAAAAAAGATAACAAAACGGAAAACGGATGTAAATAAGAATGCGCGTTTTGTTTGTGCAGAATAAAAATCTCTTTTTTTTTCTTTCTAAAAACAAGTATCTACATATTTATGAAAACATGTCATCCCCAACTTAATAAGGGTAGTTAGGAGCTATCATCCCTGAAACCAAGCAAAACATCACCCGCTTCCCAAACATTTTCATCACAATAGTAATTTACCGAAAATTATGAAAGGAGATTAAAATCGGTTTTCATTTCAATATCCCTACCCTTATTAAGAATGAGAAGAAAAACGTCAGATATTTCAATGCCCATAGCATAAAGATCCTTTCGATTTAATGAAACTTTTGTAGACGAACCCAGGAAAAAAAATTAAGGTCAGGTTTATAAATAAGATTAAGGATGAGGGGTTATCAAAAAAGATAAGTAACCAGGCACATCACCTGTTTATATAATCCTCAACAAAACATTTACTTACACAATACAATGACAACTAAGTAAATAGTGGACAACAACAGAGGGCGAAATCCCGTAACTAAAAACGTTCAAAATCTAGTCGCAATCTCATCTCAGTGACAATCAATGTCAAAAATACCCTTTTTTGACAAGTTTTTGACATTTGTTGGTCGTCGAGATGAGACTGCGACTAGATTTTGAACGTTTTAAATTACGAGAATTGACCTTCAGGTAATAATAATAAATAATAAACCATTTATTTTCAGGTAACAAAGACCCATAGACCTAAGTATACATAATAATAACACGAGTATAGTAACAATTTTGTTAGTAAATAAAACTTAATAACTATGTTAGTATCACTTAGTTGCACTAAGTCTTAGTGCGTCGGTGTATTCTTTCACTTGTAGACAAGACCAAAGCATGCACAGTAAGGTTAACAACTACGCAAGCAAAGTTAAAATATTAATAACGGTTAAAAGGTTTAAAGTCAGGCTGCCCAACCAATTTTGAAGAAGGGGCATAATTTTGCTTCCGTGTCAGCTGGCGGGCCATCCACTAAATAAAACTTGCCTACGTTAGGGTACGAGTACATACCTAGCTATTACAATAAAAATCTAAAAAAAAAATACTGGAGAGGATGAGGTAGAGGTTATTGAAAAGGTTTTTATGCTAACAACTTATCAATATTTCGCGACAAATAAAATCCAGTTTGAAAATCTGTTTCATCGTTGACTAATTGAGAATAGGTTCTTAGAAAGCAAAGTAATATTTTTTAGATCTGATTTGAAGTCCTGAAATCTTCAGCGGGATTGTCCGAAAGGGTTACCGCTGGCCCGGAACATAAAGGGCTAAGGAAGGAACACGGGTGGGTTTTAGTCAGTAAGAGTCTGACACTCCCTTCCGCTCCACCCAGAGCGGGAAGGGGTCATTTGATGATTTCCCATCCGGAAAAAAAAAAGTCCTGAAATCGGTTCTCAAAAGACTATAGCTAGCTGATAGCTTTTGGCGGGTCAATTCAAATGCATTGCGTTGAGCAGTCTTGGTTTAAAGAGACGCGAAACACCCCTCCTCACTTGTTACTGCTTCATTTTTAAACAATATGTGCACAAATAGTATACAATCTTTAACATTACTAGCCTGTGTTCGAAAAGCTACTTAGTTGGTATGCAAAGTCAGGGCAAAGTAACTACCAGCTTAAATTGGCCATAATTATGTTATTCAAAGACGGTTGTATGAAATGGCTATTACAAGGCAAGTTGACGAGGGGTGTCAATTTTCTAAGCAATTAAATGAATGAATTAAAAAATTGACACCCCACGTCAACTTGCCCTGAGGTACCATAAAAAAAAACATATTATGGTGAATTTCTAGGCTTATTACTTAAATGTTTCTGTACATCTGTTTTGCATACTCACTTTACTTAAAATGCAAAGCTCGCATAATAACATTAGAATACTTAACAAGATACGAACCAAATCCGTACATTTTCAAGATGCTTAAGAGCGTTTACGCTGTACGGCATTTCAGACAAACTTTCAAGCCCTTATTTTTCGAAATTAATGAACCGATTTTAATGAAACTTCATACGCATAAGCCGGATACAAAGGTCTAAAAAGTTAGCAGAGAACATTTTCCTAATTCAGACCAAAAAGTACAGTAGGTACACGAAAAACCGGAAATTCCGTAAAGTGGAAGGAGAAAGCGTCAATAATTAAAAACTTATGAAAAGGAGATCTGGTTTTTTTTATCTTTTAATGTTCTTTTGTTTGGGGACAGCAGCGGGATGATTTATTATTTTATTTAAGTATTGCAAAGGTCAAAGGCTAAATATTTTTGAGATTAGTCATATTTTACCTTGTAGTTAGTAACTATTACTAATAGAGAATGAATGCGTATTAATCTACTCATGAATAACTACAATTTTTGAATGTATTGGAATACCGATACACAGGAAATCCATTAGGGAGGAAGCGTCAATAATTCAAAAACTTTTGAAAAGGAGATCTGTTTTTTTTTATCTTTTAATGTTCTTTTGTTTGGGGACAGCAGCGGGATGATTTATTACTTTATTTAAGTATTACAAAGGTCAAAGGCTAAATATTTTTGAGATTAGTCATATTTTACCTTGTAGTTAGTAATTATTTATTAATAGAGAATGAATGCGTAATCTAACCATGAATAACTAAAATTTCCTGTGTATTGGAATACCGATACAGATACACAGGAAATTCATCAGGGAGGAAGCGTCAATACTTCAAAAACTTTTGAAGTAAACACGTAAATCTGGACATTTTTATCTTTTGATTGTTCTTTTGTTTTCGGGACAACAACGGGAAGATATATTATTTTATTTTATTGCAAAGGTCAAAAGTTAAGCGGTTAGCGATATAACTGATAACCATACTTAATTTATTATAAATGCGAAAGTGTGTCTGTCTGTCTGTTAATTTTGATGAAATTTGGTATAAAGATATTTTGAGTCCCAGGAAAGGACATAGGATAGTATTTATCCCGATATTCCCAGGGGATCGACACTTATGCGGGCTCGCGTGGTAGACTCAACCTGCACTGGGCTCGCGTGGTAGATTACAGCCCTCTCCCTCTCACAGAGAGGATGCCTGTGTCCCAGCAGTGGGAACATTATAGGCTGATTATGCTTATGCTAATAATAAATGAATGAATGTGTAATTTACGAGTGCCTATGGAAAACTAGGATTTTTTGTGTGGTAGATACCATTGCATTGCATTGGTTTAAACTATCTATTCTCATGACAAACTAGATAAATGTTGGTCTTATTATAACCACTGTTATTATATAACAGATAGTTATTTATTACAACAATATTAGTTTTTCTTAAACCATTGTCTTTTTTTTAAAGACCTGCCTTGCATAGAGAGCTGTGGTGGCCCATTGGTAACGGCTGCGACTTACGAGTTTTAGGTCGTAGATTCGAACCCAGACAAGCGCTTTATTTTGTGTAAATTATTTCATCACTACTGCTCTAAAAACACACATCGTCAGAAAACATGTCAAGGCATGTCCTGGAACCATAAATTCGAAGACATGTGACATCTACCAACCCGCACTGGGCCTGCGTGATGGATTACGGCCCACTCCCTCTAATAGAGAGGAGGCCTGTGTCCCAGCAGTGGGAACATTATAGGCTTATATTCGCTTACATTTACGCTGCCACGCATTTTTAAATCGAGATATTTCATCTATTATTTTCTTCATATTTCCAGCTATAAACAACAGCCTTTTTAAACTTAGTTCAAAAGAAACAAAGTTAATTTATCTTTTCAAAACTTGCCGGAGCCATCTGAAGTGTCCACATGGGAACGACCAACCCTTCAGTGCTCGTACACTTTTGTTATTTTTAAACTTTATGGCTTCACTTGAGAACCCCCAACCACTTAATATTTTAAAAGATTCCTGGCCCTAAGTGGTCGTTATTAATATTCTTGTTAACCCTCTAGAACGCTGATGGTTCTGCTGAGAACGGGTTCAACTATTGAGTTCACTCCTCTAAACTATTGAGTTTGGGATTTGGAGTTGAGCTAAGCGTTTGTGCAGCTTAGAATTCAGCTTGTTCAGATATTGGCGGTTTGCTCCGGTGGGAGCAGTTATAATACAAGTGTGTCGGTAATATTTATTCTGTTTATACTTTATTTGAAATACCTACATAGAAAGGTACTTTAGATAACCTACGAGTGAGGTCTGAAAAATATAATAGTAATAACTGTATTGTACACTAGCTTCCGCCCGCGACTTCGTCCGCGTGAAATTTCACCCTCCCCCCATTCACCCTCTTAGGGATGGAATTTAGAAAAACCCTTTCTTAGTGGATACCTACTCTTCACAAAGAACACACCCTCCAAATTTCTTGTCTCTAGGACCGGCGGTTTAGGCTGTGCGTTGATATATCAGTCAGTCAGTCAGGACTTTGAATTTTATATATATAGATACTTTTCCGGGATAAAAAAAGTACCCAGTGTGGTGCCCAGGATATTAAAGAATAATTATACCAAGTTTCATCGTAATCGAACCGGTAGTTTTTGCGTAATGCCTGAACAAACAGACAGACAGACAAAAAAAAATTTAATCACATTTTTGGGTTTGGTGTCGGTCTAGTAACACCACCTGCCATTTATTTATTTTTTATTTTCAATGTACAGAATTTTCACTTCTACAGATTTATTATAAGTATAGATATAGATTGAGAAACACATAATTAAAGTTAGTCACACTCTAAACATGATTGTACAGTCACGAGCAAAAGTATGTATACACTTGGCTTTATTCAAAGTCGATTTTCTCCTTTATTTTTGAATGAAATTTTATATTAGTAGGAACATAGTATTTTCGAACCCATAGGTTTATGTAAAGTGTCGTATTTCAACGTTGCATTCGTTATTTAGTGAAAAAATAGCAATTTAAAGTTGCCTAGTGTTGACATATTGGTGCTCGTGACTGTACAAGTGGTGGTCGAAAGCAGTTTGAACAGCTGGCACCTAAACTAGGTAAGTAAAAAGATACTTGTCTACATTTATACCTGCAATTTTTATGGAGTACATAATAAAGAATATTCTATCCATCTATCTATCTTGTCTCAGGAGCCAAAGTTTCTCATAAACGTTGATTATTATTACAACGTAAATCAGGTTAAAGTGACTCAGTATCTGAGAAAGGTATTCATGACGGGATCGTTGAAATAAAATCTGTATCGTCGAAAGACAAATTCTGCAACCGATAGCTTTGCTTTCAGCTCAAACTTGGCCAACGTGTACAATTGTACATATAATATAAAATCAATAAGTAAAGTCTTCACCCACATGTTTCGACTTTTATGCAAAACAAATATAATTCTATTAGCAGGAAAAGACAAATTGTTATCATTTTATGAATAATATAGTGTCGCTTCCCATTTTATAAGTTTCAAACAACATATTTTCATACAAAACAAATATTGGCATAACTACGAAACTGAGGTAGGTACAAAAAAAGCTATTTTCCGGCTCTGTAACTTATGCGGTTGAATAACAGACTCAAAACAGTACACACAGGAGGATTGGCCCAAAGCACCACTTAATCTCCCTCAGCCAAAGTTGTTAATTTAACCCGAATTGTTTTACATAACTCCTCCCACCAATTGCTGAAGGGACCCTGAAGCCTGGGAGCTGTTACGGCCCCTTTATAGTTTCGAAGCAGCGAGCTTAGCCTTTCAGAATTAGCTCGAATTAGTGAACCAAATGACCAGACCGAGGAACTTTCATACGGAGCCCGCGTTTTCCCAGTCCCACTGTAGTGTTGACAGGATGACGCCTACCACAACATGAACCACACTAAGAATTTCCTTGAGATTAATATCATTGCCGCTCCTCAATTAATGTCTTGTTTACAAGCGGGTTTCAGCCAGCAATGTACGCTGTCTGGTGCGATTATCTCAGAAAAGTGATTACGGCGGCTCTTGAGACCTTTCGTAGTAGACGCAGAAGTGGAACTACGTAGCGTAGTGTACGTAAGTCAGTAGTCAGTACGGCGGGAACGCTACGGCTGTTGATACGTGCTGTGCGTGCCACGACGCTCCGATGCGATGTTTTTCGCGCCGATTTCGAAATTCGAATTAATGTTGTGTATGGCGAATGTTGTTTAATGTGTTTTAGTTGAACAGTTTGCACTGATATCTGGGAGTGTGGAAAGTGGTTCAGTGAAGTTTTATTTTCGTATTTTGAAATAACTGAGAACTTGTTGATAACAAGCAATAAAATATTGCAAGAGATTTTCTTTGATTCTTAGGTAAGTGGAAAATGGATGAGAATAATAGATATTATAATTATTTTAATTTATACGCTTACATACACATATTAGGTACATCAAAAGATAAATAGTATGCTTCACCTACAACTAAACAATATAATTATGGATCCAAAAAACAGCGGAAAAAACAGCACACACTCTAGATAACATTGAATTAAATATTTATAAAGCTGTAAAAAAATCGAGTTAGAAGAGCCATAAAATTCGAGAGCACCTAATAAAAGCCGATTATCTGTGTAACATTTTAAAGTCATAAAACATGTGTATTTTTTCGTCAAAACATTTTATAAAACAAGATATAAGTACCTACATGTAACTAAATCTCCCGTTAAGGTGTAACGCATCATTAATTTCGACTATAAATTAATTTCATGCTCAACTCAGGACAGAAGCGTGAATGTTCCTAATACCAACAAAAACTAGTCGCTAACAAAAACAGTTGATTTTAGTTTATAATCGTGCACAATCTAAGACGACCTTGTACGTCCGAGTATTAAGTCACCAAGTTGTAAAGTGACTCATATGTACCCACAAATGGGAATCTTATGCCTTCTCAGCCTACCCAAGTAATCGTTGAGATGCTAATTAGTTAAACGCGTTGTACAATAGCTGCAAGAATATGCAGGGGACACAATTATTGTCAGTATATAAACAAATTAATATGTATGTCACTCAATGCCGTTTGTGTTATGTTGTTTATTTTTATCTGCATAATATAAGGCCGGGTTTCAAATGTAATACAAGTTGGAAGTTCATATTGGTAACAATCGTGACATTATTTTTATTGTGTTCGATATACCTACCTACCTATTACATTCTCATGTTATGTATTCTCGTGTATGTATGTGACTGATTACATAGTTAGATATTTAAGCAATTGTTAGGTGTGGTTTTGTAAAGATAAAGATGATGGAAAATGATGGACTGAAAAGAAAAAAAAAACCTTTTGCTGTAAGGTTTCGACAATTTACAAAAGTTACTTTTTCGCCCTGAGACTGGATTTGTGGTCTGTCTACCTATAATTTAATAAGTATAAAAAATGATATTTCTGCGGGGTAATTGCGTAGGTAACACACTAACAGTAGGAACGGCTTTCAGTTTGACAGTTCAACAACATTCATTGCGTTCTTTACGTTGTTGAGCAGACAATTTTTTCCAACGTAAGAAGCAATGGATAAGCAACATCCTTCAAAATGATTCAAATTATGATTGATAGTGTGTTACGAAACGAGTGCTGATTCCACACAGAAGGATGACAAACTAATTATTTAGATAAAGACCCAGTCTTCTGATATAATCGCCTTTCAAAATAAGGATCTACTGACCTTCAAAGTCTTTCATAATTACGGGTTTTAACTTAAAGTAAAGGGTGTGGAAGTTCACGGAGTTAACATCTCGGATCAATCAGAATTTTAATGAGTTAAATCCTTTTCCTGTTTGGCCGATGATTAAAGGGAAATAAAACCTTTTTCTTAATAAAGTAGCAGACATTGCTTTTGTAAAGAAATAAGTATTATTTTGACTCAATGAACTTTATTTAACATACCATAACATCACGCCTATATGTATTCCCCGAAAGGTTGAGCAGAGGTGCACCTGGAACACCCAATGAACTATATACACATATATTATGTGGATTTTATGAATAAACCTGCACTTATGTTTAGTATGCGTTTTTATAATTGAACTAGCTTCTGTCCGCGACTTCGTTCGCGTGAAATTTCACCCTCCCCCATTCACCCTCTTAGGGGTGGAATTTAGAAAAACCGTTTCTTAGTGGATACCTACTCTTCACAAAGTGCATGGCTTTTCCTAGAGACATGAACATTGTTGTTTGAGCGGTTTAGGCTGTGCGTTGATGTATCAGTCAGTCAGGACTTTAAATTTTATTATATACACATAGATAAATGGTTTTTTTTTGTTTTAAAGGGAATTTATCAAATGACCCCTCCCGCTCTGGGTGGAGCGGAAGGGAGTGTCAGACTCTTACTGACTAAAACCCACCCATGTTCCTTCCTTAGCCCTTAATGTTCCGGGCCAGCGGTAACCCTTGGGATTGACTTTTATTTTTATTGACAGCCTAACAAACAACGGGTTACGTAACTTCGTAACCCGTAAAGTATTTTCATGCCAAGTTAGTTTCAGCGCGATCAAGCAACGCGACTTCAATAGTATTCAGTGATTTCAGTGATGACCGGTGACGGTACCTGTCGGGCGCGTCATGTGCATTGTACAGTCAGAATTATGTATGCGTGACCCTTGCACTTGGCATCGGTATTAGTGAAACGTCGTGTTTATCTGCAATTGATATATAACAGTGGAATGTATGTTGATACTTTAATAAGGAAATCGTAGATTTAAGCGAGTATTCGTAGCGTACCTAGTAGTGTAATCAGGCAGTAATTGGAATAGGCAGACTATATTTACCTAACTTCGAAGAACAGAGACAGAAAGTGGAGACTTCGCGACAGAAGTCGCGGGTAGAAGCTAGGAGGTTATATTCTCATAAAAATATGTGGATTGCCGTGATGTTGATCGCAATATACAACATTATTTTTAGTAGCGAAACCCGAAACAAGTGTCTAGTACTTTTATGTAAAGAATCTATGTAGGTACATTTCAAAATTGTATCATGAAAAATCACAAAGTTATAAGCTTGTTAAGTTACCTGTTTGTCCGTACAAAAACATGCTCACCCGCGCCGCTCGCGCCGCTCCGTCTTGGAACCCTTCGTGTGCGAGTCCAACTCGCACTTGGCCAGTTTTTTTTCGTTTCGTTTTTTTTCCCTTGTAATTTTTTCGTTTCGTTTTTTTCCCTTGTATTTTTACTTGTTGTTAGTAGTCACCTTTCATTCATCTTAGTATACTCAATTAGTAAACGAAAAAAAAACAAAAGATTTTTTTTAAATTTCTTTTCTACATCAAGATTTAGGTACGTTGTTAGCCTCTATCCTCTTCCAGAATAAACACAGACATCTATCACGGGTTCTGGGTCAAAAAATATATTTATGACAGTACTGCTTCAATAAAAGGCTCACTTTTTACGATATTTTGTATAGAGGTTGAGGCAAGACTTTCTTTTTTATTTATATACATTTCAGGAGGCAAAGTTTGAGTGGTTTTCTGTAATATTTGCATTTCACTTTTGTGTATTACCTACTTCTAAGTTATACAATGGCAACAGAGTAATTTTACAGAATAGCTCTGTTGTTAAATAACTTGTCTTTTGCTTTAACGTAAAGCTATTAAACAGTCATGCATGTTTAACCTTCAACTTTGAGTGTGAGCATTTAAAATTAGCAGAAATCAAAAGATGCACAAGGTTTGTGCAAATTTTGACCTAGTTTAACTAATATAGCTTTGACATAACTACATACATGAACACGTTTATATAAGTAGTTACTTATTTACCTATTCAGTAGTTAATGGATTAATAGAATACTATACGTACTTAGGTAGATACATATCGAAAAGTATAAAATATCATGAATCCCGATAGTACATTACATTAACTAAAGATAAAATTACACAAAAATTGAAACACTCATCTCACAGAACAGAACAGAACTGGGCCCGCATGGTGGAATACAGCCCACTCCCTCTCACAGAGTCCACAAACTATGTATTTCAGTTTGACCACCTTTGTAATGTCCACCGACGAGTACCGAAATCGCATCAAATCGAAACCTACCTCGGTTCCTGCAAAATGGCAGTATTTCATACCGGATGATTTTTTTTACCGGTTCCAAATTTTTGCAGGGTGACCTTCACTATGGGACCAACTCTGAAATCACGAAAAAAAATTAAGCTGTTTCATACAAAAGTTCAATACTTACTACTTGACCAAAATGTATGAAACAGCTGATTTTTTTTCATGATTTCAGTTGGTCCAATATAGTGAAAGTGTGTGTAGTCATATTCATGGGTAGAAACACCCTGTAAAAATTTGGAGACGGTAAAAAAAAAACATCCAGTAACTATACCAGTTTATTTCGGAGCAAAACACATGGTTTCCGTCCTTACAGTTAATTAAGATTTCTGAGAACTACACATATGTAGACAGAAGTTAACTCCAAGATTATATTATTACTGTTCGGTTTATTACATAACTATGTTTATTTTGCTGGGAATTTAAACCCTATTTCTAGGAGATAAAGTTATTTTTTAATGCTAGTTGAAGGCTCGACCCCGTTCCTTCTTCCTTTTTTTTTTTTTTTTTTTTTTTAATTTAAAAAATCATTTACTGAACATTCTTATCGATAGTGTAATTGTAGAGTAACCTTATTCGTACTTATCGCGTACAATACTGAACACTAATTAATTACGCAACATTTTATTTATTTACCTGCCACATAGTATACAGTGGGTACACACATATTGTATTGTGGAACTGACTGTACCGTACAAAAATCCTTACATAGTGTAAAACAAATTCGCCGAAATGTCTGTACGCGCATAACTTCCGAATGACTGCACCAAATTGGATAATTATTTTTTTGTTGTGTTCGGTATTGCCAGGACAAGGTTCTCATGAAAGAAAATTTCGGAAATACGAAAAAAACAATTGCACCCGTGCGAAGCTGGGGCGGGCCGCTAGTATACCTACATTAAATTATTTGTTATTAGTAACGGAACAAGATTATCCCCCTTACTAATAAACGTTGTAGTACAACGTTGCGTAAAGCGTTGTAACTATACAGACACTATATTATTTACACAACGCTTTGTCTTCTTCTTTCGAAAGTCAAATTACTGACGACTGAAAGAGAGAAATCGGTGTGTAACTATTCATCTGATATAATACGTTTATTAGTAAGCTTGGGGTTAATTGTAAAAGATTAAAAAAAAATACGAAATTACACTTTTGTTTAAGTATTTTTTGTTGCTTACGAAACGGGAAACTTACCAGACAGGAAATAGCCTAGCTTCCATTATTTCCTATTTGTAAAACATAATTTTCCAAATGTAAATAAAGTGTTTGCTGAATTAGGCCAAGTCGCAATATCGTCTCTAAATCCGGCAGCTTTGCAATAAAATCTTTTACAATTGGGTCAGATCTTGTCAAGGGGACTCGCAGCGTTTTGCGTACGAATTTATTTAAATTTCGCTATTTCTTTATTAAATGTAACGCAAACGTTGAATATAGTCTAGACTTAGCTCTTTTTCTCTTTGCATCTCAATTCTGCAAACTTTAACATTTTCATGCATAAGTAAGCGCTCAAGTGTACTTTGAAAAGCTACGCCATTACTTTTCTATTCGCCAGTGCTTCGTTCTCCTCATATTTTATACTTAGTGAGAATTCATATTGATAATATCCAAAAACCCGTCGTAAAATAGCGAGAACGTGACAAATCCTAAAATACCATTTCTTTGAAAGGGAAAACTATAGATAGAAAAACTATTTTCGCGTCGCTCTAAACATAAATCACGTTGTTGCGGCTCTATTTCTATAAAAGCTAGGGTTTCTTTTAATAATAGTTTTTCTATTTTTTGTTGGGACAATACTGCCGAGATAATAGGAAACAAAAGACAATCTACAATATATTTTCTAGGAATGAGAACAGAGACATTATTCATTTATTTTTAGCTAAATACACTGAAGTCTCAATACATTACCTATAGCTTCTGCCCATGATTTCGTCCGGGTGTTATAACGTAAAAAATATATAACTAGCTTCCGCCCGCGGCTTCGCCCGCGAGGTATGTCGTTAAAAACTATCCTATGTCCTTCCCCGGGATGCAATCTATCTCTCTGCCAAATTTTATCGAAATCGAAATTTTTGTGAAAAGATAACTTATAGACAGACAGACAGACTGACAGACAGAGTTACTTTCGAATTTATAATATTAGTATGGATACTAGCAGCGCCCCGCAGTTTCACGGTTTCACCCGCATAATTGTCGATCCAGCGAGAATATCGGGATAAAAAGAATCCTGGGTTATTCTGATGTATAAGCATACATTACTGTAAAGTTTCATCAAAATATGTTCAGTAGTTTATGCGTGAGAGTGTAACAAACATCCATCCATCTATCCTCACAAACTTTCGCGTTTATAATATTACTAGCAGCGCCTCGCCCCGCGGTTTCACCCGCATAAGTTTTGATCCCGTGGGAATATCGGGATAAAAAGTATCCACATAAGTATGTTATTCTGATGTAAGTAAGTAATTATTTATTTTAAAGACTTAGCCTTGGTAACATCAGTGTTATTTCAATAAATGAAGGGTATGGCTATTACATTTGAGAAAACCCCTGCCCTCCAAACTAGGAATGTCCTATGTGTTATTCTGATGTATAAGCTATATGACTGTGAAGTTTTATCAAAATCCGTTCAGTAGTTTTTGTGTGAAACAATCCTGAATGAATCCTCACAAACTTTCGCGTTTATAATAGGTATTAGTAGAATAGTAGGAAGTAGGATAGTAGGATACACTCGGCAATACGGTAGTGTCCTATTAGTGAAAGAATTTTTGGAATCGGAGCAGAATTGCCGAAGATTACCCCTACATACAAATTTTACCACATCTTAGTATTAAGTATATATGTTACAGTCATAGTGAGTAAATAGCTATTTTACATAATGACTGGTCATTATATTTAAAGTAACCTAACCAAACCGAACCTCGGGGTGCCCTTCGCTCGCTCTTGCATCCTATGTCGACGTAGCCCCGCTTCGCGGGGCTCCTATTTCTGTTTATAGGGTTTAAAGTAACCTAACCAAACCGAACCTCGGGATGCCCTTCGCTCGCTCTAGCATCCTATGTCGACGTAGCCCCGCTTCGCTAATGTGATTAATTCTGTGTCAATTATCACTTTATCTAAATTGAGTAGACATTATAAATAATGGCTAGATAATATATATAATATCCGGATTCATTACTTTGGCTGTAACATATATATATTTTACAAAGACTGGAGGCCTAAAATGTCGCAGCATAATCTTGACGCGTGTGAAGTAATAACAAAAGACGACCTTATCTGGAACTTTGACAGACGGCAGAGTCATGACCTGAACGACTTTACCTAACAACTTATACATAAAGCCATTAAAAAGTTTAGCCTTTGTAAATACCACGAAGTTTAAGGGTAAACTTGCTCAGTCGAGTTAGTGCGTCTCGGTTCTGACAACAGAATAACAATTTCTCTTGGGGCTGTGCTTTGTTGCATCACAGAACAGATGGAAGTAGCTTCCCTGGACAAAGGCCGATACCGCAGAACTATAAATAAATACTCGTACCTGCTAGAAGAGCCGCTAAGATGCCGCTGTTGTTTCTGTAACATGTTGCCTATTTTGTTATGACAAATGTGTTCGTGTCGTGTCGTAAAGACATAGTTTGTAGTTAAACGTTGTAAGTTATTATGCAGTTGAAAACACGTAAATAAGTTTACTGTCCTGAAGACATCCTTTGTAAATACACAGTCTTAGCTCGAAAACATTAAAAGCCAACTGAATAATACATTAGATCCGTTTACATGTTAGTTTATTTTTGTGAGAAAACATTTTGAAAAAAGGAAAGATACCTATAGTATTTATTGAGACTCTCACAAACTAGACTTAACACAATTATAGAAACAGAAATAAATAATAAAAAAAATGAAATAACCTACCCCACACATATTCAATTAACACTACTTGCTATGTAAATATCAGTTAAAACATCTTCAATATAAACTATGTGGAAAAATATCGTATTATTTATTTATTTAATAAGGCTTACCACCTAAACACATACACAGCATTAACCCAGAGTCATTGACATAATATTGATCTCGCAAGTATTTAAATTAGAGGAAAGCACGGTACTATCAATTATTTAGCGTACTAGTACCATACAATAAATAGAAAATTAGACACTAAAATAAATTAAAACAATTAATAAAAAAGAATTTGAATACTACGTTATAGCTTACATTTTTTTTTTGAAGCTAACTCAAAAACTACCCAAGCAAAGTTAATCAAATTTATATGGGACCACCCCTGAGGCATACCTTATCCATTAAAAACAATACATAGATATAAAAAAGCTCAGGTGCATTGAAGACACCGACTAGAAGAATCATCAAATTTCGCATAGAAATGCCGAGATGCAGTACATTTGTGCATATAACCTGGTACATAAGAATAATTACCTAATGTATTATATACTAAAACCTTCCTGAAATTATGTCGATCACGTAAATGAAAGAAACATCAAAATTGGTTCATCAGTTTTTGAGAAAATCGTGGACATACAAATATACATACGGGTCGAAAACAATATTATAAATGCGAAAGTGAGTTTGTTTGTTACGCTTTCACGCTAAAACGGCTGTATGATTTGAATGAAATTAAGCACACCTTTAAAGCATGGCCTGGGTAAGGACATAGGCTTTTCATGCAAGATTGCCGACTAAGTCGCTGGCAACAACTAGTTACGAATATAAATCGTATAAATATCTCCCTGTAAATAATCCAGTCTTCCGGGATGTTTGCGAAATCCCCATTCCCCAAAGAGACGGCAAAATCTGATTTATTTACCCAAACACGTAATTGACGACTTCATCAATCATAACACCCTAGGTAATAGGTAATACGGGCTGGTGTCCGCAACTCCACGTCAATGTGCGTATTTTGCGTACCAAAAAACCCTATTGCAATTAATAAGTAATACGTAAAATTATGCCACAGGGATACCTATGTCAGGGAAATCTCTCGGAAACATCTAAAAGCCTTTGATCATAATTTTATCTTTACATAGACACGATATTAAAGCTACTATCAATTTTATACGGTACTAGCTTCTGCCCGCGACTTCGTCCGCGTAAAATTTCTTGTACCCCCACCCCGTTGGAACACTTCGTATTCGCTTAGCGTTCATTTTTTTTTTTTTTTTAATTCCATTCTGACTTTTTTTCTTTTTGCTCGGCTCCTAAGGGTCGTAGCGTGATATTAAATAGCCTATAGCCTTCCTCAAGAATTGGGCTATCAAATGCAAAAAGATTTTTTCAAATCTGACTTTTAGTTTCAGAGATTATCGCGTTCAAACAAACAAACTCTTCAGCTTTATTATTAGTATTAGTATATATAAAGATATAAAGATTATGGTTGAATTATATTTATTACCTATAGCATAACTTTGTGTAATGGAATTTATTTCCATTCAGCACTTGAAATTGCTATTTTAATTGGGTTATAAAAGATCTCCGATAGATAGTCGATTGCTTTGAACTTAATTTGACTTAATTAATGTCGATTTGTGATAAGAATCATTTAGGTACTTACCAACGTTTCATTGGTAATTTAGCCAGTTTCTATGGGTACCTTACCCGTCTATTTTTAGTTTAGTTTAATTTTAATAGGCATACAAAGACGCATGTCCTGTAAAACACGTGTACAAACAATAAAATAAACAGCATTTAAATCTGTCATGAACTGTAAATATTAAGGAAGGGGGGGGGGGTCAGGTAAACGTTGCGGTAACGTTGAGAGTATTGATGATTTATAAGATTATTATTTATTTATTTATTATTAGCCTGTTATAATTATGTCCCACTGCAGGGCAAATGCCTTCTTTCCGTCTTTCCATTTTTTTCTGTCTCTTGCTACATCTGGGCAATCCTTTAGATGTCGTCACGCCATCTCTTTCTGGGCCTACCGCGTCGCCGATTCCTGTTATTCGGAATCCAGTCAGTGGCTACGTTTGCCCAATTCTGTTTCGACATGCGGCAGATGTAGCTTGCCCAATTCCACTTTAGTTTGGCGGCTGTGTTGCCCACGTCTGCAATTTGTGTTTTGGAACGAATTCTCGTAATTTCTAAGAACGTTCACAGTCTGATCTCAAACTCAATCTATCAATAATACCTACCTCTAATTTCCCAGCATTTGTGACCAATTTTTGACATTAATTGTCGCTGAGATGAGATTGCGACTAGATTTTGAACGTTTTTAATTACGGGAATTGGCCTGCCGATACTGACCTGCAGAGTGCAAAAAACGTAAAAAATAATAATATTGCGGGCAACGCGGCTACTAGGCGCTAGCAACCAAATCTTGAAGCAAATGAAATGTACAAAATGTATTCATAATATAAAGTCATTGAATGCAAATACAAATGTCACGCTGAGCAAAACACGTGATCGGTAGCTGAGCTAAAGAGATTGATAAGGCAATGAATAATGCAACGATAGCCGTACAAAGATTTACGAAATGCATTCCGTTCAATGCATAGAGTTTTGGCTATCGTGCCGGAATGTGGCCGGATACGGATCGAGGTTGGCCGTTCCGCTTTTCTTGACGGATGGCGATAAAAGTGATGTGTGAATGTCAATAGCAGTGGTGTAGCACTTTTTTTTATCTATATACAGTCGGGATATTTTTTGTTAAGCAAATTTCTACCCAACGTCAATTTGTCGTGTTAAAGCCATTTCACACAACTGTCTGTGTGTGATTTGAATAAATGTACAATTAACTTGGTAATCAATTGAATAAAAAAATCATTTCCATGACTTTTTACCCGTGAAGCTAACTCGACGACTCGATGTGCACTTTGGAATGATATTTTGACCAAATGAAATACTTATATAAAACATAACCAAAATATTATTTAACTAAGCAAGCTATACTTAATTAGATTAAAAGTTAGGTATGATCTTCCAGAATCATTATTAGTAGAAAGTATCGGAACGAAATGTTCGTACTAACAAACAATTTACGAAGTTACGAACTATTATTTGTTTCTTTATCGCATTATCTCTTGCTTGATACATTTTGCATCTTTAGCTCCTTAATACCAAATCGTTTCTTTGGGTATTGTACAAATGAAAAATGAAGCGCGTCCTCTTTGACAAACATCGTGACTTCTTGTCACGTCATGTCAGTCGGACTCGTACTGAAGAATTATTGTTTGTTTGTACAAACAATAATTCTTCAGTACGAGTCCGATTTAAAATATTAGTGACTTAATGAAATTCAACATGGAATTTAAACAGGCAATGTAGGTAAAGAAGTACTAATGATATAATTATATTCTGTTTTATAATTGGTTTCGTTGGTAACTGAAATGTTAAGGATAAAGTGGTTATAGGTTTTAAATAAGGTTCTATTTAATTTGATCTATCCTATAAAGGTATATCCTAATAAAGGTAGCGAAACTATACTAAATACCCACCAAAGGCGTCTTTTTGAATTGCATTATGTGCAAAATCAATTTCAAATCATAAACTATTAGGCCACGTCAATTTTACAAGAAAATAGAATTGATTCTAGTTACCCCTTTCAAAAGGTACCTACTTAGTTTGGCTTTTTTTTTAAATATATATATATTTTTTTTTTTTCTGTGTTTAGTTCAGTTTGTGCTCTTCCTGTACGAGTCGCAACAAATTCTTTTTCTTTCTTTCTTTCACTTGATAAAGTTTGCGATACTCATAACACTATAACAATGCAAATATTGTTTTATTTTAATAAAAAGTTACCAAACTATGCTATGGGCGACTGTCGAAAAGATAAAGCGAGGAACTTTCATCGCGAGGAGATTTAAAATACGGGTGAGTTTGGCAGGAAAACTTTAAACAAGTTTAAAATTAATGAAATAAGTTGTCTATTGTTTCCAAATTAGAATGTTGACAGATATATTTTTGAAGTCATTTGTCTTTCCTGTCAAGTTGTGAAATCCTCTTGATTGTACTGTTCATTTTAAATGAGACAATAGAAATATTTTTGTACTTGGAATAACTTAAAACAAAGTTTGTGTTTTTCAATGGGCCCTGGTATTGCCGCGCTCTAATGTCAGGATGACTATGAAGGCAAATTACATTGAAATTATCCATGATTCAGTCAGTTCTCAATCTGCACCTTAATTGCGTAAGGCGTAACACACTATCAATCATTTTGAAGCATATTGCTAATTCATTGCTTCATATGTTAGAAAATTTCGTCTGCTCAACAACGTACTTAAATAATGCAATGAATGTTGTTGAACTGTCAAAATTAAAGCCATTCCTACTGTTAGTGTGTTGCGCAATTATACCGCTGATTTCATTACCGAAGTATTATGATAAAATTAAAGTAATGATGCCTATTTCACAGGTATCGGGTATTATTCACCATGCGCAAAAATTAACACTTCAAATTAGCGAAATACCCGAAAATTAGTCACATTTCAGCTGAACCTTATTGCTTCACATTATTAACGAATATAATTAAAAGTTCAATTTATCTTATAACGCAACGACCCTGCTTCATTAACTACGATGATAAAAAAAAAGCTGAAGAGTTATTTTTGTGTGTTTTTTTGAACGCGCTAATCTCTGGAGCTTCGAGTCAGATTTGAAAAATACTTTTTGAATTTAATAGCCCAATTCTTCAGGAAGGCTATATAGGCTATTTCATATCACGTTAGAACCAATGAGCCGAGCAAAAAGAAAAAAGTCAGAAAGAACGCTAAGCGAAAACTAGATAAGTAATAGCGACAGGGAGTTTTACAAAAATGTGGCTGATATTTTAGTATAGGTATTGTGTATCTTACGACTTCCACGCGAACGAAGTCGCAGAAGCTATAATAAATAAATCTCAATGCTTTTTGTCAAGTCGTAAAAACCTTGCGAAACAAGGGGGCGGGTCGTAAGGGAAACTATAAAATGAACTAAAATAATACAGCTTCATTGTCCTGTCCCGTGTCGGCTATAAGCAGAAATGGTAGTACTTATCAAGCATTGTCCGAACAGTTGAGAGTCAGTAACAGGTGGGTCTATTTATTGCGGTTCTCAGCATTATAAACGTCGAATTTATTGTGAACTTACGGCTTTCTTGACATCTTGACTCGGCTTTAGTTTACCTTTCAAGTGAGTGATTAATGTTATAGGATTGTATTATCTCTGTAAAGTTGAGTTAATGTTTCAAGACTGTTCTTCGTAAGTAATTGTTGACTTACGCTACCTTTACCCTTTTTGAGGTTGTCGTTAAATGTAAAGTAGCGTCTTGTTTATGGTCGATTCTTTTTTTCAACCGTGGCCATTTTGGAATTGCCTTTTCTGTGTTTTACGTAGGTACGGTCAGCAACAAAAGTCGATTATCAGTTTTTTTCAAAGCAAAATATCGACTTTTGCTGCTGACTGTACTATAGTGTGAACTTTTTGATAAATGATTTTATTTCTGTAAGTAGGTTGGCGCTAACACTTTTACACCTCAATTATATTTAAAAAACTAGATAAGGTCGGCGTTTCCTATCTGACTACTCTGAGAAGAAAGGCCGAAACAAAGTCAGAGGTCACAGTCTCTTTTAAAATCCAGACATAATGTTGGTCAGATCATGAGAAGACCACGTGGATCGATGTCTGAAATGGTCTTTTGAGGAAAGAACTACACAGATTGAGTGGACCTGTCCAGGCAGTGAACACTTTTGTCAGAAATCGTGCAGCTCAACTCAAAACTCAAGGACGGTGTTTTACGGTGTTAGGTTAAATAAAGACACATTCATTCAAACTAATCCGTCTCAGTTAACAATCTATATATTATTATATATATATATAAAATGGTAAACTGACTGACTGATTGTTGATATATCAATGCACAGTCTAAACCGCTGCTCCTAGAGACATGAAATTTGGAGAGTGTGTTCTTTGTGAAGAGTAGGTATCCACTAAGAAAGGGTTTTTCGAAATTCCACCCCTAAGAGGGTGAAATTTCACGCGGACGAAGTCGCGGGCAGAAGCTAGTTACACATAAAACATAACATCACACCTATTTTTTCCCGACAGGTTGGGCTAAATTTGGTGCCCGTTTGATGGCAATAGGCTCGCCCCCTATTACATTATGGGACCTAAAACATAACTGTGACATCTACCAACCCGCACTAGGCCCGCGTGGTGGATTACGGCCCACTCCCTCTCACCGAGAGGCTTAACGTGCTTTCCGAGGTACGGAGGGGTCACGGTATGTAAGGATGGTCACCCATCCACAAACCAACCGCAGCAAGCGTAGCTTAACTTGATCGATCGACCTGTGCGGCTGTTATTATTTAACCACAGGCCCCTCTACATATATGGCAAAAAGTGGGTAGGTATATTATAAGTTAGGTACACCTCTGCTTTAACAATAATATTTTAAAATAAATGTAAACTCATTTCTATCTCAACATATTCGACGTTAAATTTTCACTCATGTATTTCCTAAGGTCACGGTACATTCGGATGAGCGCATCCGACGCTCCGAGTGACGTCATCACGTTGCCATCTCCCAGATGTCGGAAAATCAACATACTTCATATTACATAGGTACTATGTAGGCAGTTGTGGCTGACAGCTTGTGTACATACCTACTCGTATATTGCCTCGTCGCCTGTGGATATACGGGGCAATTTTTAAGTTGAATTTGTTACTCTGGTGTGGAACTAGAAACATCCTAGTTCTTTTTGTGTCATTTTTTACTTTTCGCTGACTAATAGTAACCTTCTTTTGCCTTTGAGAAGTCCGCCAACCCGCACTGGGCTTACGTGGTGGATTATGGCCCACTCTCAGGCTCAACTCACACCAAAAGAGCGTCGAAGCGCAGCGAAGCGGAGCGCAGTTTCAGTGTCATATGAATTTTAACGTTATTTTCATTACTATAATACTTATTATCGCATGAGAAACTCGAACGAGTCGCGCGGATACCCGCGGCGCCGCGGGAATTCCGGCGAATAGCCTTCTCTATCGAGCGGTTGCGATAATAAGTATTAAAGTCATGAAAATAAAGTTAAAATTCATATGACACTGAAACTGCGCTCCGCTTCGCTGCGCTTCGACGCTTTTTTGGTGTGAGTTGAGCCTAACACAGACTTTTACTGTCAAAGCATGACGGTAATAATTTTAATATATGGACAATTTAAGATGATAGTCAATTTGGTAAACTATTCATTCCCTACACAATTATTAGCATAAATCCTTCAAGTAAGACAGAACTAATACCAAGCTCCGACAAAGACTAGATGTCAGCGATTTCAGTTAAATTCATGATTCAATATTCAGCTTCTATTCAATTTTCCGTCTAGATATATACGACGACTGCTTTATACGCAGACTGAATAGTTTTAGATAAGATTTCCTTCTATCATGTCGAAAATGTAGATATTTATACCTTAGTTGGTATATATTTGTTGAATTAGATATTCCTGAGTACTTAGTAGCAAAGAGGGGTTCGTGGCTAAATGATAACAGCCATATAGGTTGATCGAAGATTAGGCTACGCTTGCCGCGGTCGATCGGTGGATGGGTGACCATCCATTACATATTGAGACCTCTCTGTGCCTCGGAAAGCACCGCCGGCCGTTGGTGCCGGCTGTCATTCGTAGATCTTTGACAGTCGTTACGGTTAGTCGGAAGCCCAAAAAAGTCTGACAAGGTGTCTTTACCAAAGGTTATCGTGTACCCAGTAACTGGGTTGTGGAGGTCAAATAGGCAGTCGCTTCATATAAAAAACTGGTATTCAGCTGCATCCGGTTAGACTGGAAGCCGACCCCAACATAGTTGGGAAAAGGCTCGGCAGATTTATTGCTAAGTAGCAATGATACGAAGCCATAAATGTAAGTAGGCATTACTGACGCAAAGGTAGGCAATTTATTGCAATATCCGTGGCCATTTAAACTTCGGTTTAATACTTTGATAATATCAAATACTGTATAATTATTGTATGAGATATTATATATTGAATAATTGTTCAGTTTCTAAAGGGCATTGTCTATTTGATTTTGAATATAAATTAAGACGCAGATAGTTAACACATACCCAAAAAGCTAACCGTTATTTGCACAAATCTGTTTATTTTAGCACTAAAACTGCACAAATCAAATCAAATCAAATTTATTCGTAAATGTAGGTTTCATTACAATAAGGTGTTATAATAAGATGGTCAGTTCGCTACATTTTACTCGAGAGCATACAAATATTATTAAAGTTAGTGGTGTCGAAACCACAGACACACATTTAAATCATAATCATAATCCCTTTATTTATAAACGTTGCTTAATGATAACTAATAACTAGCGACTGTTTAACCACACATTATACTAAGTGTAAATAGATAGACTGCCCTGAAAATTGCTGGGCCATCCTGTTCATTTTGACGCCTCTTTGCACAAGTGTGCGGTATCCCTAAACAAATATCGAAACCGTAGCGTTATTGATCTTTTGTAAAACAAATACATGTAATACGTCCTAATATAATCCGCAGTAACGAAAACATGATTTAGGGCAAATTTTTCAATCGACAGATAATTTTTATTCGTGGAATAAAATTGACGTCTGTCAGTTTTTGTATGGAAGAACTGTCAAAAATTCAAAAAATATTCCTCCGATAAAATTATCTGGCGTTGGAAAAATCAGTCCAAAATATAATAGTGTTAGTAATACCATATACTTCATACAAAGCTATATTTACATTATAATTATTATGTGTTCTGTTGCATCTGGCAGGGCACGTGTGTCCGCATATAAAAATAGCCGGCCGCCTTGAAAAGTGCCCACAGTCCAGGGCCCGCTCTTGAACGATATATGACTCATAAATAAAGTGCCGGTCTGTTAAAAATCAATCATACTGTAGGAACACAGATTTAGAATCGTAATATGACGCGTTCTATAAACTTTTCTCGAAAACGTTGTGAGTCATGTCATTCACAGCTCGCTGAAACTAAATAGGTACTTAAATTGTAAAGAAACATGTTTGAATGGATGACAGTGGATTACTTTTTTTATTTTAAGGAAATATCCTTAAAATAAAAAATGTAATCCACATGAAATTTTGATGTAAATGGCCTAACGTAAAATTATGATTTAGTTTGATATTAGCTATCCCAGCGTCTTCTGTCTTTATAACGATGATTTTGTCAACATCATCATAAATATCTATATAGAAAACTCACCAATAAATCTTACGCTTTTCAATCTACGCAATCTTCTTTGTAAAGTATCTTTGCAAATTGCAAATTGCAAAGATACTTTAATAAAGAAGTACCTACCTACTACATTATTATCTTTAATCAACTGTTCTACGAATGCCATAGTCAAATCCAAGCAGATCCATTTCTTATCAGCAATTTACGAACGCTTAGCATAGCTTTATTCAAAATGAAAATCAGATTCACTTTCATTTTGAACAATGCGACTTTCTCCTAACTTTCGTAAAATCAATTCAGATTCAGATCGTTTTATCTCCTAAATCTAACCTTTTAAAGTCCCTTGGTGGTATTTTTATCCGTATAAATCAAACTTAGACTCTTTTATGATGCCCAATTATAAAAGGACTGAGATTTCTTCCATTTTTGCGAAATATTAATTTTTAGAAGTTCGGAAAAATTAAGCATCCGTCGTGATTAGATAATTTCCTCCGTTTTTATTACAATTTTGAGGACTTAGCTTTGGGGTTATGAATGACTTCAGGCTTTTAATTTTCGTATTTAATTTCAGTAAATTGCTAGAAAAGTTCAAGGAAAGCCTTGCGTAAGTCCGAGGCTATTGTGGCTATTGTTTGTATTGTGTGTGTTGTTTGTTGTGAGGTTGTTGTGTGGTGGTTGTTGTGGCTGTTGTGTTGTGTTGTTGTGTTTGTGTACCTACTTAAGATATATTATACAATATAAGCAGCAGCTGTTGGTGTATCTTAATAAATAAATTTAATAAAATAGTCACTTAAAAAAAAGCCACTGACACAAAACAATAATTATAATACCAGCCTATTACAGACGCTTATCTCTTTACCTTAATTGAAATTGTTGCCACATTCCCATTGTAAAGTTAAGTTTTTGGAAAATAAACTATTATTTTTTTATTTTACATATCTTGGGACCATGGGGTCCCGTCCTTTGGAATACCTGTACGAGGTGCCGAAGCCAACTCGCAGAGGCCCCTTAGGAGATTTTAATAAAATGCGGCACCGACCGACGATTGTATGCTGTACCCTGTATGCACTATGCAAGTGCACCCAAGGATAACCCCCGGTTGATGTAGGACTATTGCAGGATATGGAATAATAAAAAGTTGGACTATGGGTTTGGGTGGCTAAAGTGGACTGGTTACCAAGAACTATAGAAGACTATGACCCCTGCCTGATCAATGTTTTTCTGTATCCCTCATGTTCTGGCTCCTCACCTTAGACCTGTTCCGGAACAGGCCTAGATTTCAGAGCGCGCAAGCTGGCACGACGTCAACGTAGAGTTACGGCGGTGGGGTTATTATTATTATTATTATTGTCCAATCGCAGGGCAAAAAGTATTGATCACCAGTGCCCACAGAAAACATTATTTAGATTAGAAAATTAAACCAATAAAGCATCAATGATGTTAGCTTTAAAAATACTTCTCCAATCCAATATCTAATACTTTTAGTAAGCGTGTTTCCCAGTCATTTGATCACAATTTGTTTCTTCGAGTGGTAACTTACGATTTGACCAAACTCATAACATTTCGCTACGTCGGCGATACGGGAACCGATAGTGGGACCCTTCACCCGACTATCCCTTATTGAGGATTTACGTCTCGGTCAAACGGACACCCATCAGCCAAAGTGGGTATGTACTGAAAGACTGAACTTTTCGAACTGACTGGAGTTCCTATTTTTTCATGTAAAAATGATTTTTACCGACTTCAAAAAAAAGGAGGTTATCAATTCGACACGTATGTATGTAATATTATTGGAATTGCATAATATTCACATATCACAATCTATTAGGGCTTCCAAACAAATATACTAAATTTTGGCAAAAAACTAAAACTAGAATACAGATCCCAAGATACCGACTTCCGAAATTAAAGTTATTTCATAATTTTGAGTTATTTCTTTTTGAAGTTCGGTTTAATTTTTTTTATTACTTTTTTTTGGGTATTACAGGTCGGCTTTAGGTTTTTTTAGTTAAGATGAATGTTTATTACCTTACCTTTTAAACATATTTGTAGGTAGCTGTGTTTTAGACTGAAATGTATTTACTAAGGCACAAAAGGGTGGAGGTCTATACTGAGCAGTGGATGGAACAAGACAGTCAATGACGATGATGATGATGTACAGACCAGCATATCAAGCTACTACAATCTGTCAAATTTCTTTAATATATTTTCAACTTTATCGCTAGAGCATAAGGTTCAAAGTTTATTGGGAAAATATGACAGTTGCGGGTAGCTTGATGTGCTGGCATCTGTACTATGGTAGTCATAGGGCTTAGTGACCACTCAAACGCCTTTTAGGCGTCAGTAAATGAATTTAGGTATGTTTCTAAAGTCACTTTAGACTTACGTAGCTAAGTACCTACCCAAAACAAGTAATAAACAAATTAAAACATTGAACATCTTAATTAATATTAAATGGATGGTATTTAAAAGTACTTCAATTTATTCCCATTTCATTTACCTAATTTTGCCTGTGTTCCACCAAATATACTGAATGTGCACCAAAATATGTTCATTAAAATATGTCATAACGAGCATCTATTTAACAACTGTTGCAAATTTGTAAAAATAGTAATACACCTAATTTTAAAAACAAGCATTTATTTTTTTAGTTTTACTTCAGATAATGCACTGCAAAATGTATTTGAATCAAACACCAATTAATGTCCAAATTCGGTTCTCGATAGCCTGCTAAAAATAATCTCTTTTTTCCATATTTTTTTTCTATATAATCTAGTCGTTTCTGTCACTCGCCGGCCGCTGCCGCGGCACCGCTCGCTTCGCTCGCTCGGCTCGTGCGTAGGAGGTCACAGTTTTAACATAACCTAACCTAAGCATTTTTTTAAAATAATTAACCTCGTCTAACTAATTCGGTTCTCGATAGCCTGTTAAAAATAATCTCTTTTCCATATTTTTTTTCTTTAAAATTTAGTCGTTTCTGGCACTCGCCGGCCGCTGCCGCGGCACCGCTCGCTTCGCTCGCTCGGCTCGTGCGTAGGAGGTCACAGTTTTAACCTAACCTAACCTAAGCATTTTTTTTTAAATAATTAACCTCGTAACTAATTCGGTTCTCGATAATGTCCATTTCAAAAAAATTAAAATAGTAAGTTACAAATATTTTGTAATATTTGGTGCACGATCAGTATTTTTCGGGGAAGAATAAAATAGTTATTGTTACAATAGAATATTTGCAGCGCACTACAATAAAAAAGTGTTATATCTTGGTGTTAATTTGGAATTTGTTTGATGTAACATATTTTGTTGGCCGAGTAGTTTAATTATAGTAAAACAATTAAACGGGTTTAAGATCAATATTTTAGAAATGCATACATAGATGTACCTTTAGATTTTTGGTGAACACAAAAATATTATCCATATTAAATTAATTAATTAATTATAATTTTTCATTTATTATTATTTGTTTGTTATTATTTTATTTTTAAACATATAATTACTAGGTACATTTACTTGTACTTGTGTGATTACATGTTTTACATCAAAACATTCTAAATTAAAATCGTTGCTATCTGGATTCCTAAACATTTATCTGACCAAATACAAGCCCAAAACAAGGATCTACATCGGCCGGGGCGTGACTAATGGCGCAAAAAAGGTTGTAGCCTCCACTTGTTTTATTTATAGCCCGACATTTTGTTCGCGGTCGGGAAACTGTACGTCACCTGAAACATCTGAACAATCCGCATAAAGGCGAACAACTAGGGCCACCATATTGTCGGATTTAAGGTTCCTTCAAACTGGCGCGACACGCGTTAAAATCGCGCGACACAAAGGCACCGCAAGTCGTAGTTGTTGTTATAAATTATACCCAAACCTTTAACTATACAGTTTTTACATTGGCGAGGTTCAAAAAGAGTAAGCTACAAAGGAAAGCAGAAAGTGTGGAAATATAAAGCTGTGTTGCTTCAAAATATTCAGCACGAGCTCAAGGGGAAAAGGCCATACTGTGATACAAAGGTTAGCCAGTCCGCTATGTTGATACAAGTACTGTTTTCCAGGGTGCACCGAACGTATTTGATCATCATCATCACTTGCGAGGGCTCGTTTTTGGCCCTTGGTAAGACTGGTTTGGTTGTCAGACTTTCGGGTTTCTGACAACCTGTAACGACTATCAAAGATCCACGAATGACAGCTGGAACCAACGGCTTAACGTGCTTACCGAGGCACAGAGGGGTCTTGGTATGAAGATGGTCACCCACCCACGGACCAACCGCGGCAAGCGTAGCTTAACCTGATCGATCGACCCGTGCGGCTATTATTACTTAGCCACAAACCACCAAAACAAATGTTCGTAACTATACCTACCTAGGTACTACTAGACCACTTACAAATAAAGGCTTATCGTTTTCCCTTTCAAATTAAAGGTTTCATGAATATATATAACTAGCAGCGCCCCGCGGTTTCACCCGCATAAGTGTCGATCCCGTGGGAATATCGGGATAAAAACTATTCTACTATGTGCTTTCCCGGGACTCAAACTGTCTCTAGGTATACCAAATTTCATCTAAATCGGTGAAGAGGTAACAGACAGACACACTTTCGCATTTATAATATTAGTATGGATAGGTACATGTTCTGTTTACATTTATATAAACATTATATAGATTAAATAGGTCAGAGGTGGAGACACTTATTCCATACCCTGATCAAACTTTACATGAAAGGTGCCAAATATGTCACGGGTTCGCTATTACGACCTTACCTTCCCCGAAACTTAATCTCGGGATTGATTTCGAAGAAGTTCATATCCGCACATTTACCTCAGGGCTGCACCTTAGTACAAAAATGTTTGTTGGCCCATAGTATGTTCCCAATGCTGGGACACCGGCCTCCTCTCTATGAGAGGGAGTGGGCCATAATCCATCAGGCGGACCCAGTGCGGGTTGGTAGATGTCACATGTCTTCGAACTTTTGTATCTAAGACACGTCGTCGGTTTTCCTCGGAATGTTTTCCTTCACCGTTTCGAGAGTAGTGGTGATGAAATGAAACGCAAAAGTAAAGTGCCTGCTTGAGTCCGAACTCACGACCCACAACTCGTAAATCGGTGCCGAATCCACTGGGCCATCACTGCTCTCTCCCGAAGTGATTCATCATCATCATCATCTGCCTAGCCTTTTCCCATGTTGGGGTCGGCTTCCAGTCTAACCGGATGCAGCTGAATACCAGTATTTTACATGGAGCGACTGCCTACCTGACCTGCACAACCCAGTTACTGGGTAATACGAAACCCGTTGGTAAGACTCTGGAAGACTCTCTCCCGAAGTGAGTATATATAACGTAAATTCGATTTTTTGAGCTAGACACACGTGGGTGATGTCAAAACACGCGTCTGCGCGCGGGCTGATCAACGATCTTAATACCCTGTCAACTATAAATCAGAGGATAAAGCTGAGTGCACACTGATCGTGCAAACAGTCATTATTATAAATTACACGTGCAGTCTAAGTCATAACTTAATTAGCAGGTACATTCACGGTACATGGATCGGGGAACATTTACATAACATCGTACCGATATTCCCCAATGGGTTAGGTAGAGGTGTATGCTACTTACTCTCACATTTCGTCAGTTTATTTATTAATTATTTAATAATTTAAGCACACAATTGTACAGAGATAGGCATTTTCTACCAGTCAACCTTTGGGTGATGCAGAGACAAACAGTGGTGTGGTAAGGTGAAAAATTGAGGAATAATTTCTTTTTAAATATAAAGGGACGCAAAAACCTATTAAAACTATAAATATAATATATATATACCTAATTATATATAAATATAAGCACAAATAATTATAATAAATAAGTTTAACACACACAAAAATGTCATAAGCATCACCTTTGTAGGTACGTAATTTTCTCTTCCCTTCTTCTTGTCTGTTTATATTTGTGTAGATGGTTAAATAAATAAACATAAACGCCTGTATTCCCGGAGTACCAATAATACACCCACATTTCACCAGTTATATTTAAATCCTATAATTAAAAATTATAATAAGAGGCGAGTTATGTTCAAGTTCCACGTTACAAGGGGGCCATTCAACGGTTATTGACAAATCCAGAGTTTGGGCTGCTACTGGTAAATTCCAGATGGAAAAGTTCAAAAACCTTCCACGTTCATTAGTCGCGCTTACGACCACTACACCGACGAAGCACTCCAACGTTCCCATTTTTCTATCCAAACACGTGCCAGTATCAGCTAGATGTAAATTATTCAATAAATATTCAAATGAATGAAAGAAGGTAGATAGTGGGTCTGCCCAAAAGATAAGGGATACTCAACAAATCTTCGAGACATTTTTTATACATCCATCCAATCATGCAAAATTCGTCGCTGCCACAGAAAAAATAAGAAAGAATTTTCAGTGATGAAATGAAGTTTTTTGTGAAAACTTGAAAATTAAAGATATTGGTTTCTGATCTAATACTTTGAGCTAGGTATTGTTGTTGTCGAATATTGAAAACTGTTTTTGTGGCTTATTTTCCTAGAAGGTACTTACTCTGTAATTTTGTGTAAAGAAGTAGGTACTTGATTGAAAAAAAAACAGTAAAAACCTATCCAAACAAAAATAGGCTTTTTTTTCAGTGTAATAGTGAGATAATTCACGACAAGCCATTTACAAGCCTCCACAGTTAGCAATGGAGTATTGTTGTACAATTTTTGAAGCATAATACTAAGTATAGCATTAAATTAAGTCAAAGTCAAATCATTTATTACAAATAGGCTCAAAGGCACTTTTGAAAGTCAATATTTTACAAAAATACAATTGATTCTAGTCGCCCCTTCCAAAAGGCAGTTTCGTATAGAGAAGAATTGGCAAGAAACATGCTCTCCCGCGCCACTCGCGCCGCGCCGTTTTGCGCTCATTGATAATAGTACCTAACCGTTCGACGCGGAGATTGGATAACTTAGTGTCGCTCGGTGTCCAAATTTTAACCTTTTTTAAATATTTTTGGGACAAAATATACCATAACCATAAACATGGAGTAAAAATTATTGGAATCGATTCAGTTACTTTTTCGTTTCGCATATTTTTATAATATTGAATTGTACTCCTGTTTTGTTTTATTGTTGTAGGTATAATAATGTGAAGACAGCACAGAATAAAATTACTACCACAATAGGTCAAACATATTAAAAATCTAGCAATGACATAGATATACTCAGGCCCCCAAGATACAGGCGCTGCCTATTTTGGGGACCATTGTTCAAATAACTGTTAAATATCCTAGATAACGTACAATATTATTATTTTTGTGAAATTTATTTTGTAATATTAGACCAATAAAATTATTCTTATACATGGTGCTCACATATTTACAACTATTAAATTTAGTACCTCCATGCATAATGCAGAAATGCATGCGCAACCAGTATTTGAATAAACTAATAATACCTACTAACGAGTTAGAAAACTTCCAATGATAAGAAGAACCTACAGACACACAAAAATAACATTAGGTACTTGTACGTCACTAATAATACTATGAAGACGGTGACACAAAATCTCCAAAATCATGATTATTCATCATCTGTAGGTACCTGTCATGTTCCTCCCACTGAACCACTCTCGCTAATTGGTTGTGGTGCACAAACCTAATGACGTAATGAGATGGTGACACACAAACTAATTAATTTCAGCCACAGTTGAGAGGCATCGTAGGAATCACGTTTGATCATTTACAGACGTATCCCTCTACAGCGCCCTTGATTAATCAACTGAAGTAAGACAAAAAAGTGTGTTTTAATTAGTGAAATGAAACACGTTTGAACAGATTCCTAGGGATGTATGTAGGGCAGGGCTACATTTGTGCTTAAGCTTTAATTAAAACACGTTCAGTACGGTCAACAGTGGTGTCTTTACTTTCCACGAGCAACATTGCCCATGAGGACTGTACTTAAATATCTGTCGGTTTCTAAAAATCTGTTGAAGCGGTACAAAAGTAGAAACAAAAATCGACTATTTGTAACCGATGGCTTTTTTGTCAGGGAAATGTAAACTTTATAAAATTGACAAACTACGACAATTTGCCGTGTAATAGCCATTTCATATAACTGTCAATTAGTTATGATTCGAATATACGGACAATTTAAGTGGTCGTCAATTTGTTTATCAATAAATTTCCTTATTAATATTGGAAATCTCCTACGGTTTTACGTTATTATTATTTTCTGTCAATTAATTTCTAGAGTTTGTGCGAGAAAACACAGATTATTTATCTATTTTGATAAGTTTTGCTGTGTTAACTTACATCCAATTTAATCCTACAATGAAGTAAATCCTAGGATGTAATTCTGCTAAAGTAGAATGTCTAGATAATGTTGAATTGAGGTTATACCTACAAGCTTAGTTTATAAATTCATTGGCTCATCAAGGCAAGTTTCAGGTAGGCACTTGCCAAGTCTGCCGATCTTTGATAATTTTGAGGTAAACTAATTAACTAGGCTCTCGGAAGGAGCCTTGACGTTCTCAGGTTGTTTTATAAGTTACAATTTTATTAATTCAATATGTACCACTTAGGCTTATACTTATTAGAGCAAAACATAGTCTTTCATCATCTTCACTCCTCTTAAACTTTTTGGCACTCAACAGTATGGAGTGCCACTTAAAATATTGATATGTATTTAGATTGAGTTGCATCTTGTTAAATTGAAAGACGACCCCAAAATGTTATTTATGGGAACGCTAGGATCTTGTGAGAAACTAATTAAAAGACTCAACTACATTGAATAAAATTCATACTTTCATACTTATTATTAATATTATAAATGCGCAAGTAACTTTGTCTGTCTGTCTGTCTGTAACCTTTTCACACCTTAACGGCTGAACGGATTTAGACGACTGTTGGAACACGGATAGACTATGACCTGGGTCAGTACTAAGAATACTTTTTATTACGGTAGTACGTTTCCATGGGATAATTTCTGTTCTCGAAGCCTCGGGCACAATCTAGGATAATATATAGGAACTTGATGCATGACAAACTAATAAACTAAATTAAATAAAGTAAGGAATAAATCGAACTTTAGTGCGAGTTCTTTAATCACAAACAACAACATTGTTATTCAACTTTTAATTTAAAACAACAGTTCGCGAAACAACACGTTCTGTTGTTGCAATTAATTAATCATAAAGCATTGACAATTTGAGAGCGAGGTAACTTTGAAGAGGCTCTCAGCGGCGGCGGCGGTACAATAGGTACTCTGGGGGAAAATGAAGAGTTACCGCTACTTGCCGCTTTGCGATAAATTCATTTGCCTTGTAGACTTGTAGATCTTTTGATTTGTTGCCTATTACCTATTTTGTTAATTACCTGGTACTTGGTCACAGCCCTACAAAGTGCTACCTGCAATTTGAAAACATTGTAAAATTATTTTCAAAAGAGTAACCGTGGAGTTTCTTGTTGTGTCTTCTCCATAGGAAGCGACCAATTGGAACCGCACACCTAGCTACTGACGTTTCTTAAGTGTCCATGTAGGTTTGTGACAAATATTTTTTTTTAATTTTTAGAAAAACCGTAAACTGTACGGTAGGCCACACGTCACTGGTAACGAAACCAGTACCGTCAAACAGGGTAAATAGAAGTTGCAGGGGTGAATGGGGA
Organism: Oligia latruncula; assembly: GCA_948474745.1. Taxonomy (NCBI): domain Eukaryota; kingdom Metazoa; phylum Arthropoda; class Insecta; order Lepidoptera; family Noctuidae; genus Oligia; species Oligia latruncula. The sequence goes on from OX419688.1 coordinate 15,627,047, forward strand.
CGAAACTTTAAAACGCAATAATATAGTTTGTTGCCAAAAAGGACTCTGTGTTTACTGTATTATAATTAACGATTAAGTGCCCTTGTTAGAAACAAAGTAGGTTCATCGTTCCGTCCATATTCACCCCTGCATCCCTATTCACCCTGTTTGTACGTATCAGCTGACCTCTCATTAAATAATAATAATACTTTTTTATTAAGGGTTTTGTAGTACCTACATAAGGGACCTAGAAAGTACCTATGCATTATAAATTACATGGTGTAGGTACAACGAATTGTTGGGTCAATCGCTGCTCTCCTAGCTAGATTACTGAGTAACCTGTATTTAGGAGAGAGAGTTTCAACTCCCTATTTGAGTATTCATAATTAATCACCTATAATACTTTTTTTTAGTAACACTGATTACGAAAACACAATTTTTTGTGGTAACACTTTGACCTTGAGCTAGCGTAGAGCTCAAAGTCAAAGTGTTACCACAAAAAATACCAATGACTTGCGGCTACTGTATTTGTATTCTTACCAAATACTGAACAAGCACAAGCACTTGTAACGTATTGTTTATTTGTTTGTTCAGTTCCACAAAATAAACAAATGAAATATTCGAATGCCTTTTAGCCAAAAAGAAGTAAAAACCACAGACTTAAGATACCTAAATAAACAAAAACAAAATGTTATGAAATAATCGCGTGCGGCCCGCGCCGTCGCTTTCACAATTCTTTCTCAAGTAGGTACCTTACAGCGTTTCAGCGAAAAGCTGCATTTTCCTTAAACTTTATTGAATTTGTTCCCAGCATAGTGCCTGGTTATTACGCTACTATTCTATAAATCGATTATTCGGGTCGAGTCGAGTAGGTTCTACTGTTGTTGGTTTTCGTTTGTAATTTGTGTTGTGAGTACTTGCGCGTAGGTATTGTAAGCCAGTATCGAGTAGATTATAAACTGGTAGGATTATTTGGAACTTTAATTAGTAAAGTTGAGTAGATTAGTACTGTGATTTGTGTGAGCGTAATATTTTGTTCTAAAATGATGTATCCTGCTATTTGTTTCATAAAATTTTTATTTAGTAGCTATGTTTCCCCTTAAGTAACTGAGGAAATGCGGTCGGAGAGACTTTTGAAAAAGCCTAAGTAAAAAGTCATAATTCGAGGTTTGGCTCACACCTATTTCTGTCCGAATATTGGACGAATTTATAATGCTATGTTCACATGCACGCCGTGCAGCCCGGCGGGCTGCCTGGCGGGCTGCGCGGCATGCAGCCCGCCCCAGGTCGGCGAACATTCAAGCTGTTCACACGCACGCCGTCGTGTCAGTCAGCACGCCCGGTTCGCGGCATTCACGTTCACAGGCGCGTTTACGGGCTCGGGCGTACCGTTTACACGCTCGTGAATGTGAATGTGCACGTTGAATGTCGAGTTGAACGCGCGCGTGTGAACATAGCATGATGCTATGTTCACACGCGCGCGTTCAGGCGCCAGGCAGCCCGCCGGGCTGCACGGCGTGCATGTGAACATAGCATAAGATATTTCATAAACTGAATAAGAAGGATATATACTGTCTCCCTATGTTTTTCTTTTTTCATCAATATTTGTCAAATTAGTACACTAGGCATCTGTTGATAGTGTTTTAAATCGGCATTTTTGAGGGTTCTAGTGCTTTTAAAAATAATGTACCATCAAGAAGGAAAACATAGGGACATACAAGTAGTTAAGAAAGAAAGAAAACAGGCGAGAGCGTTTCTATGAAGAAACGACCACCCGCATTTCCTCTTAAGAGGAAATCTGAAAGTGGCACCGGTAACTGAAAACTTGTGTGGAAATCGGTTGTCATGGTATATATGATACGTAGGAATGAGGAAAATTTAGTGAGGGTAGGTTTGAGTATGAATGGTTGTAAGAATAGGGAGACCAAAGATACGATGGATGGATTTCCGAGGCGACAAATAGAGAAGTATGGAAGAAAAAGACATGTTGCGCCGACCTCAAATAAATTGGGATAAGGGCAGGAGAATGATGAAATTATGTTTCCCGTTATAGGTACTTTTAATCCAAGCTTATTAAATACTAGCTGCGCCCCGCGGTTTCACCCGCATAAGTGTCGATCCCGTGGGCATATTAGGATAAAAACTATATTATGTCCTTTTCCGAAACTCAAACTATCTCTGTACCAAATTTCATCAAAATTGGTAACGTATCGTTCACGTTCAGCGTTTTAAGCGTGAAGAAGTAACAGACAGACAGACAGACACACTTTCGCATTTATAATATTAGTATGGATAATAAATAAGTACACGACTATTTATTGCATTAAATAATAACATACCTACCGATGCGAAAAAGGTGCTTTACGAAAATCAGAGACCTAGATTTATTAATGTATTACCTACCACAGTTATTCAATTACGTATTCCAGGCTTGATTTATAGCGAATATTTAACACCGGGCAGCACAGAATCCAATACCAGAATTATTTTAGCGTGCAATTCATTCGCGACTCTCTACTTTGTTTGATACTCCGTACTTTGGTATAACAAGCAGTTTTTGTTTGTTTGTCAAACATTCGTGACGCGGCGCCTCTGCCTTGTTCACAGAATCTACCGCGGGACACACACGCCGTGTTCCCGTTCTTTTTGTTGTACATCGCTTTTTTTCACAATAACTTTCGACCACGACACTGACGGGATACCGCAATGGTGCACTAAATGTGGAAATCCATCCTTTGAGCTTCCCGCTACTTATACGGACTGAAAACATATAACAACCCCCGTGTCTTACACAGGTACCTACCGCTCATAATGCTGTTCGCTGCAGCGACGTGAAATATGCTTAGTATTAAATGTGACTGTGATAAAGTTGCACACATCTTTTATTCACCGTTATATGAACACAAATTGTGTTCTCCATTATTTTCCGTGTTTATTTACCCGTCGCAATTGCGCTCCTATTTCCCTTTTTAAAACTTCACAAAGTCGTATTACAGGCTAATTTTTTTTACCGGTTCCAAATTTTTACAGGGTTTTCTACCCATGAATATGACTAATGACGAAAAAAAAATCAGCTGTTTCATAAAAAAGTTCAATACCTACTTGACCAAAATGTATGAAATAGCAGATTTTTTTTCGTGATTTCAGAGTTGGTCCCATAGTGAAAGTTGTTTATATTCATGGGTAGAAGACCCTGTAAAAATTTGGAACCGGTAAAAAAATCATTCTGTAGAAGAAATAATTTGATAGATTATCAAGGGGCCAAAGTAACAAAGTCTTTAAAAAGTTTAAGCGGCTTAAAAGTAACACAACTTCGGGTCTGCCTTTGATCATTTTTCGATAAGGGCCGAAGTTTTGAAGTTTTTTCGCACAGTTTTTATCGTAATCTATTTGACGTCAACCCGTCTGAAGTATATTGCAGTCCAATACAATCTGTGGAGGGGACGGTTCGGATATCTACTGCTGAGGTAACAAGGGAATTGCCTGTCATCTATAAGCGGCAGCTTGCGGGAATTCCCACTTTTTCGAACACTCTTTACTACCATAAAAACTTTTAGTGCACCATTGGAGAAGAGCAGTGGTGGCCCAGTGGCATCGGCCGCGACTTACGAGTTGTAGGTCGTAGGTTCGAACCCAGACAGGCGCTTTCATCATCATCATCATCATCATCAGCCTATAGCAGTCCACTGTTGGACATAGGCCTCCCCTAATGAGCGTCATAGCGCCCTGTCAGGCGCTTTACTTTGTGTAAATTATTTCATCACCATTGCTGCCAAAACGGTGAAGAAAAACATCGTGAGGAAACCGGCATGTCCTAGAACCAAAAATTCGAAGACATGTGACATCTACCAACCCGCACTGGGAACGCGTGGTGGATTACGGCCCACTCCCTCTCACAAAGAGGAGGCTTGTGTCCCAGCAGTGGGAGCATTTTACCTTAAAAACTTGCAACGTTTTGAGTAGACTCGACAGTCCTCTTTTATGAGGGGATACAGTCCAATTTATTTCCACACTCGTGGTCACATACAGCTCGAATTTAAAACAGTGTCAGAAAAAATACTTCACTCTGTTTCATATTTGTATCTGCAAATGTTGAATTATTGTCGAGAGAACTCTGCACGCAATATTTCATTTTCCAACCGGCACGAGTTATTGTTTTTAGGGTTCCGTACCCAAAGGGTAAAAACGGGACCCTATTACTAAGACTTCGCTGTGTGTCCGTCCGTCTGTCTGTCACCAGGCTGTACCTCAAGAACCGCGGTAGCTAGACAGTTGAAATTTTCACAAATTATCTATTTCTGTTGCCGCTATAACAACAAACACTAAAAACAAAATAAAATAAATATTTAAGGGGGGCTCCCACACAACAAACGCGATTTTTTTGCACTTGAAATATTCACAAAATACTCAGTTGTATTTTTACTTTAATAATAAATAATAAAATTAAAATAAAATAAATATTTAAAGGGGGCCCCCATACAACAAACGCCTTTTTTTGCGTTTTTGCCTTGTGGTACGGAACCCTTCGTGTGCGAGTCCGACTCGCCCTTGTCCAGTTTTTTTTTTTCACGTTCCCAATAAAAAATAATTGTAACCAGGAAAAAAAAAGAAACTCAGATGTTTTGAAAATATTTTTTTACCAAAAAACTCTTCATCAAACATTGAAAAAAAAAACGACTAACAACATTTAATCAAATAAACATACGAGTGTCTACACAAGAGTAACAGCATTTTTAAGTTGAAACTGAATATTCATCACAGGAGATCGGATATAAAATTTTAAACAGCGTTAAGCCGTGTCCGAGTTACTATCGACATATTGACGATGGTTACAAACTGACACAAGCCTACGTAAAACTAACGTGTAGGTAGTTCATAAATTTCAATCGGTAGGGTATATAAAAATGTTTCTGTAATAAAGCTATGGTGTAGCAGCCTTACTTTAATATGAAGTTATGATGAGGGTTTATTTCATGACCTATAAAAAGTAATAAGTATAATTTTACGTACACTTTTTATACCCACGTGTTGAAAATTATGTAGGTAGCTTATAATAGGTAAAGGTATACCGTATAGTTATCTCGTGCTTACAATATTTAATTCTTAAGATCTTACTAGGATAAGAGTTCCTGGAAGGACTGGGACCGAACAGGCTAAACAAAAAAAAAACTGTGGCACTCCCAAGAGTGCCGACAGAAGTGACAACTTCAAAAAGCATCTAGTAATTTTATAAATATGTTTGTAGGTCATTCTTTCCAAAAGAAAAGTACCTACCGCGCGTTGATGTCTTCATAATGGCCAAAACTTAAAACAGAGGTGTCGGTTACGGTAACAGTGTCGCGAGTTCAATGGTTTTTTCCCATCTCAAAAAAAACACCTAAAGAAATTTTCACTTAAAAAAAGACAACTTTTTTTTGAGTTATTGTATATTGGGTATGTAGGTCCGGTGGATAATTATTAATTAGTAACAAAATTACCTAAACCATAATTACATTTCAGAGGTGACCGGGATAAGGCCCTTCATTCAAACGTAAGTGTTTTCTAAGACATGGATATTACCACCACTGTCGCTAGTCCAAATCACCACTTCTACTTTAAAAAGGCACCTCTATTTACTACAAATGTCCTCTAACGGTACCAAAAGTGCTTGGAAACTAAAAATAAAGGACAACAATCTGTCGGCACTAAGCAATGAAGCGCAAATATTCTCGGGGGAAATCTGGAACTGTCTCACATAGCGCTCCCAATTTAATCGGAACAAAATTTGGTTAGCTCCGAAGAAACTTTACCTAAAATCGACGTAGGTTACTTAAGAAATTGGGTGTTTCGTGAAATTTGTAAATATTTGGTACATAATATTACCTCATAATCAGACTATGATGTCGTTCTGCTGGGAAACAGGCCTCCCCTTTCTGTGAGAGGGAGTGGGCCATAATCCAACACGCGGGCCCATTGCGGGAACTAATAACCAACCTAGAACCAAACATTCGAAGACATGTGACGTTCACCACATATTACCTACCATCCTAGGTTTAGTGAAGTCCAAATAGTCATACATATAACGGCGCAGGATAGCCGTTACCAGAAGTGAGAAGATTGTACCAGAATATAGCAGTTCGTCGTGGATGTGGCACGACAGCGGCTCCCCTGAGATCATCTGTCATCAGAAGACAGCCGCCACGCAACCATCGATGCGACGATGCGACGCTCTGCTAGGGCTGTCACAAGTCAGTGTCACTCATATCCGACCTTTTCGGTGATTCCAATAACTTCGTAATAAAACTAGACGGCACCACATGTTGCGCCATCACATACTTACGTAACTGTAGAACTAGATGGAATATTTTTTTCAAATTATTGGTAATGTTCTTCAGAAAGGTCAGGTGCGTAGTATTCGCAACCGGCGTGCGTGTATGACTAGGAGCAGTCGCTCCATATAAAATACTAATACTGCCGGTCGATTCTGTAAAAATCTCACCGCGAAAACTTAGGTGAATAGAATAGAATAGATTTTATTTTGCAAATATGGGTAATACATTAGTTCATAGGATTACATTTAGCTCAGCCACATTCTACCAATCGCCATGCAAACATTTGAAATTATTTATATCACTGTTATTACACTTATTTAGATCAATTTATAAATTACTATTAGGTATAAAACAAGTGAAAAAGAAGAAAAAAGAAGAGTTAAGAGTGAGTGTGTGTGTGTGGGGGTGTGTGGGGGTGTGTGTGTGAAGTGAGTTTGTTTTTGATAGGAATTGAATATTGACAGCTCACTCCACGCTCACTTCACCTAAGTTTTCACGGTGAGATTTTTACAGAATAGCACCGCTGGTATTGAACTGCATCCGGTTAGACTGGAAACCGACGCCAACATAGTTGGGAAAAGGATAGGCAGATTGTAGAGTTTTTAGCTTAAATGGTAGGTAGATATGTATACCTATTCTGAAAGCACAAAAAGTATGGTAATTCCCTAAGTTTTTGAACCCCAGTAGTTTTTACCTACTTTACAGTACGCCAACGAACACCCAGATAAGTCTTAATCCCTTCACTAGCAGTAATCCTTTGTGTGGAGGACTTTGAGTTTATCTCCTTAATTACTTTCTTTACCTTCACATTTATTTATTTCTATTTCTCTTATCAGTTTGCTCCTGATTATATCTCTGCCGTGACCTAATTCCAAGGAAAAAAGGATTCGCTCGAAAATAAAAATAAATTGGACGTCGAAACTGGGTAAAACGAATAGGTACCAATCTCGAATATTGAAATTTCTAATCGCGCTTATGGCGACCCGAATAAATTTGCGCAATAATTGCATTGCACAATACAATTAATGGAATCAACCCTTGCACTCAAACGATCCATTATTTTCATGCAGTGACATTGACGGTCCATAAGCTTCAATACTTTCGCGTGAGCAAGACCTGTGCAATACTTATCCTACAAGGTGCAGTTAAAATACTTTGCCATAAAAAAACCCAAATTGAGAAACTCCTCCTTTTTTAAGTCGGTTTAAAAATTAAACTCGCTCAAATATTTGGTCAAATCATTGCGCGATCTTCAATATTATCCCCTAAAAGTCAAAAACATTGCGAAATTAGTGATACTGTGCAATATAATTAATCCATTATAATTGATCGGCCCGCCTTAGGTTGCTGAGCCGCTCCCAATAAAATTAATAATGCTGTCTAAAATACTAAGCATCCAATTTATCAAATATGAAGGTTTAAGGCAAAACATGCCGGAGATTTTTTTTTTTTATATATGATGCTTACATAAGGGAGTAAGATGAACAAGGGCTCATTTGTCAAAGGAGTTCGAAGTGTTCAGCAGAAAATGATCAACTTCCACTCGTGCCCCTTTTGGATAGTCATCCATATTCCTTTTTTTCAGTCTTCGTTTAATCACTGTGACAAGTGACAGTTTGTCCCCATAAAAGCCTTATTGCATGGCAACCTTATTCCCGTTCACTCTTATTAACTGTCTGTTACTTTGGCATCGTTATTGAACGTAAGTAGGCCCTTTTATTTACTGCTAAAATATCAGTCGTGATCACAGGCACTGCGTCTGGAAATTGTATAGGAATTATCACAAAATATAACTCTACATATCTTTACATACCATAACCTTTACGTTAAGATACCCACGCAAAAAACAGGATTCTACAGAACAGGCTATCTAGAAAAAAACCTGCTAGGATCCCATATGAATTCCATCAACTGTTTTATAGTAAAAATATGTATGTTATGTATGGGCCTTCGTCGCCTGAAATAAATAAATAAAAACATCAAACAATGTACTCTATCAATCAGTTTGTGTAGCACAAAATTCGTTTTGACAATCCTGCAATGAAATTCGTTGTTTCATCTCGATTCGAATAGTTCGATTCTCCATTAAATCAGAGTAAGGTTTAAAAAAAAGTAACTGTTACAGTCCACTCGTCACTGTCCAATTTGTACCTTCATAAACGACTTTCACGCAGTTTCAAAATGACCGGTGCAGCAAAAAAAAATTTCGAGTGCAAATATTTATTTTTAGTGATAGCTTCTAATATTTTAGTTCTGTTTCATTGGTATGTTTTATGTAAAGCATTAATTGGCATGTAAAACATTACAAAAGAGTAACGTTGAAGTTTCTTGCCCATTCTTCTTCATATCCTCCTTTATCCTTGTTGTTGTGTGTTTTGTCCTTGTTTGTCTTTGTTTGTTCCTTTTGGAAGGGGCAACTAGAATCAATTTATTTTTCTTGTAAATTTTGACGTTAAAAAATGCCTCATCGGTGCCTATTCGAAACAAATGATTTGACTTTGACTCTGATTCATAAAATCGTATAAGTTAAAAGCTAGTCAAAATGTTAAATTATGAACTTTCTAAAGCTGGGTTACACGCTCGCAGCTTAGGTCGATGAAGCGGAGAAGTATCGGATGTTACAGACCAAGACTTAGCCAGGAGGAAGTTCGGCTGCTAGTTTAATCTTTGCGCAGGAAACTCCTCGGACTTTATACTTTACGAGCTCAAATTATTTTGAGCGAATTCTCGATATAAAGTTATTAGATTTAAATGAAAGGGGACTGTTTTTCTGAGCCCATTTAAAGTTACAAGGCGCATTTAACTCTTTCGACAAGGACGGCGGGGAGAGGCCCTTGTCCGCTGCGACCACATCCACATCTCCATCCCCACGCCAGTTTGATGTACTTAAATATTCCATGAGACAGCAAATCTCGCGGTTACGGATGGTTTTAAAATTGAAATAAACCGTGCTCTTTAAAATATTACAATAATTCAATAAATAACAGCTATTTATTGATCTCGTTACTGTTTTGAAATAGCAATTTTGTTAGCTTAAAACAGGCACACATAAACATGTAACGCCATATACAGGACACCAGCGTTTTAATTTATGAACATGACGCAATTGCACGCTCGTTATATTGGTACCTACTTCAGAAAACTGAGCTACACGAAAATCGTGCGAGCCCATTGAGCTGTAACTCTGTTACCGGACAAAAGGCGGACCATAGCCGGCTATACTAGAGTAGTTTATGTCGATGCTCGACAAACTACCTCAGCTGGATCGCGGTCGACAAAAAACAAGCGACAAAAAGTCGCAGCTGCGGCTATCTGTCGCATCTACGTGGATATAGGACGTGTATGAATAATGGAGAAAAAAGAAAGAGCTGCGGCTGCGACTTGGCCTACAAATTTCCCAAATTTTTCAAATGGTTCCGTATAGGGGTTTGTCAAGATGATGAGTAGCACCAACTCTTCCAAAGTTCCTCTCTGCTCCTTATATTTTATCAGCATGAACCATAGAAGAATAGCTGATGGCTCCTGTCTGTTAATTACAACATACTACCTATAGTGGTACAAGGGACCACACTTCTTCAATCTCCACCCCTTGTACCGAACCAAGAATGGTAATGGTAATTGAATCGGTGACGTATTCAAAGAGAAGTTTTTTAAATCGACCATGCTACTATTGTCTTTTTTTAAACATAGGTAGCGAAGGGTTATTGGTAAAACAATTACAACCTCTTAAAAGGTCATTGTACTCATCATTATGAACAACTTTTAATAAGGGACCAAACCTGACATCACGAAAAAAAAACAGGTGTTCCCTACATTTTGACGAGTTATACGAACATAAATGTAGGGAACAGCTGTTTTTTTTCGCGATTTCAGGTTTGGACCCATAATAAAAGATGTTCACAATGATGAGTACAATGACCTCTTAGGAGGATGTTAATATTTTACTAATAACCCTGTACAGGCAGCTGTTACTCGTACAGTGATAGCTACAGAAAATAGAAGCTGGCTAGCAATAACGGCTACTTGCAAGCCACTTTACAGTGATGGTACTGTTATGTGCATGAAGGCGCGTGTTCTATTATCGTACGGACAAAATCGACTCAAATGGTTGTTAGCTTAGGTTAGCCAACAATCATTTGAAGGTGTTGCGGGAGGTCCTACAACACCTTAATATCGAAACGGCTGAATGTGCTACGATACAGCCGTGTCTACGACAAACAATAATGAAATATTTTGGCTATCATATGCGTTTAGTAGCTTGGCAGGTTTTCATTAACTTTAAACTGGCAAGAATCAGATTTTCTGCAATTTAGTTTTCACATTTACCTCGTTATTTATTAAAGTTGCTTAAAGGTAGGGGCATTTAAATTTTTTTTTTTTTTTTGGTTAAGTAGGCGCTAATCATTACTTTAAACAACGTTTATAAATAAGAGGTTAACTAGGTACTTTTGCCGTTAACCCCTCCAACTACCCATAAAATGCCTGGTCAGTTGACTTCAATAGTGCTTAAATAGAGCGAGGATTGAACTCTCAACCTCTCGCTTGCCAGTCCGCACCTCAACTTACAACATGGCTGCCAACGCGTACAAAAAGTATCTCCATACAATACACATTTCACACTCCACACCCATTCACACATCAAAGTCGTCAAACCCAACGTCTATACCCTACCAACTTGTATGCGTAGGTAGGTGGTACTTAATTGGACTCCGACTTTGTACCAGGGTTGGCCAGTTCTTTCTAACATGGTTTCACTCAGATTAATAATAACGGGCCTCTGTGAATTGGCTTCGGCCCCTCGTACGCCTTCCAAGGGACCGGGACCCCATGGTTCCGAGATATGTTAAAATATAAAAATAATAATAACCATTTATTATCAGGTAACAAAGACCCATAGATACATACCTTAACCTAAGTATACATAATAATATAGTAACAATTTTGTTAGTACATAAAACTAAATAACTAACATAATAGAACAGGATGCAAAATGGGAGCAATAATAAAATTACTTTTTTTTTTTTCAAATTTGATTAACAGGTAGGTACGTCGCAGAAACCATTTTGACAACGAAAAATTGTTTAATAAATTCCTTCATAAAAACTAGATACGGTCAGCAACAAAATTTAATTTAGCTACACTTAATTTTTTTTTAATTCTAATTATTGAGCAAAAAAACAAAAAAATCATGACAGTACATGAAATGGTGAAAATATCGAATCATTTCGTTTCAATTTCTATGATATTTTGTGAAAGTAAACGTGTTAATCGAGTTTTGCTGCTAACTGTACCATCCAATAAACTAAAACGTTTTTTAAATCGAATCTGATTTAAAAAAACAACCGGATTTTTCACATCCCTGCTTTCTACTCAAGTGTTAGTTCGGAGCTCTCTGACTCATACGTGATAATGAAACTGTACTAATATTTGTTTATCTACCGTTCAAGGTAATTGCGAGGCTGTCTGCTAATAGAACACATGCTGCCGTAATTAATGGGAATTGATAAGCAATTAAATTAATACGGGTGTAGTGTAGACTCCAGAGAGTTGAAGTGTTTGTGTTAATTTAGTTAAATCTGACGTGAATGTCATTGTAGAAAGCGAAGGTAATTCATTTTCTACTGGAGAGTTTGTGGCGCCTTTTCTTCTTTCTTGCTAAAGTAGAAAGTGGTGAAGGGTGCATATTGGGGAACTGTCTTATTTAATTTTGAAGTTTAAAAAGTGCTGCTTTTTAACATTTTCATAACTTTTTCAATAGTGCTAGTCACTCTCAATCAACTTAATTCCTTTAAAATAAAGTTGATATTTGTTTAACTTGAAATAATATTAATTTGAAACATAACTTTGAATAGACTTTACCTAATAGTGACCTTATTAGTGATGTTTTTCAGAAAGGCCAGCACAATAACGAAGTAAAAGGAGTATGTAATAATCGTAGCAGGTGGCGTTCTATAGTTTACTGCCTACCACCATTGAAAGACAGCGTAAGTTTATGTGTAACTTAGTGTAGCTAGGTCAACCCTCTTAACCCTAATGTAGAATAACAATTTACCATTAAAACACTATGTTCAATTAGTTGTTATGATACAGCCGCCATAGTCGTAGAAGTTAAGCGGCTCACACTTGCCAAGTTTTAAACGGCTAGAGCAAAGACACACGATAGAGCAAGGCATCGTTACACCAAATGACACCCAACATTCTAGCTTAGGCACATGTCCCACCTCCGGCGATTGACGAGAAGCGAGTAGAGCTAGCAACTAAAAACGAGTTGACGAGCAACAAGTGTAGCGAGTCATCGACGGCGGCGAGCTATTACTCGCTGGATGCGAGTCTCTCAGCGAGTGTTCTACCAGCCAAGCGAGCGTCTGAGCGAGTAATCTCTTTATAAAAAATAAATAAAATCATTTTAATTCGAGTATCATTGACTCATAATAGAAAAAATACATTACATGCACAACACTACAAATTCAATTCAATTCCAAATAACAATAATAAAACATAATCACGATTAAATTAACATTTTACAAAAAAAAAAATAAAGGAGGTTAGTTAGTCGCATCAGCCTGCCACATGTCGCTGACAACAGTGGGAGATGATGGAGCAATCAAGCCTCCCCGCGAACGCGGCCAGCATGCTGTTGGCGCTCCCCCGCACTCGCCGCACCAGCGACGCGACGTGCCTCTCTTGCGCATAGTGGCGTGGAAGCACGCGCGCTTCCGCAAACATAGCCGATGCGCCTTTGATAGCGCTCTTTGATAGCCAGCCAGTTTCATACTCCCAGGAAGAATATGAGATTCAGGGAGACATCATTTTAGCCAGGACCTCTCTTTGATAGCTCTTGGCGCTGCGACTGCGACAAACGAGTAATCGCCGGCGCGGCGGCGGTGTAAACAGTCCGCGATCAACTATTAATATATGTATCTCTTTTACTATCACGGCCCCTATAATCTTTTGTACTTTTCTTGAGCGAGAGAATCGTTAGTAGCTAGTCACTTCCTCGTTGTGGGACTGATGCCTTATGGGTGAATGCAGCAAAGTTTGTAGGTAATTTTGGTCGGTATAACCAGGTGGCAAACAGAACCCCATTCTTGGAAGTGTAGTTGTCAGTTATTTTGATCGTTTTAGTTAATAAACGTGAGTTTTCAATTTGACGACGATATTTAAAAGGGATGGGAAAATATTTCAATATTTATAAAAAAAACTAAGTTAAGGGCTTTAGTTCTTCCTGTCATGTAACAATATTTACCTTACAAATCTTACCCCCGATAGAATTTCCCATTGGCAAAAATTACTTCCATACAAACTTTCACCCCCTATTGAACCCCTTCAGGGGGTGAATTTTCAAAAATCCTTTAGTGCTCACTTTCGCTAGATACGTGACTTTTGTGCAAAATTTGATACGTCTAGACTCAGCGGTTTAGGCTGAACGTGGTAGTCAGTGTATGACTATGAATTTAAGGTTTTTATTAAGATAATATTACAATGTATACAATAGGTAGGTAATATTTTTAATATTTTCCTCATAGCCACAATTCGTTTTATCGCTTGCATTTACAACGACCCATGTGTTACGTTTGATAAGCAAAAGTTACCCTTTTGATACCAACAGTAAAAAATACCTTCAGCATAGAACGAAAAACGCTGACGCTAATATTTACCCTTTTGGTACAACCTTAATAAAATACTTTTACATTGTTTTTACGAACAAACATTGTAAAGGGATTTACCAAACAAAATAAAACAATTATTTTTGTATTATGGAGCACAAAATGTCGAAACACACTGATTATTTTCTCTATATAAATATTATTACACATTTTATAAATAGGTCACGTCTGGCTAACCCTTAGTAGAAAACAGGCGTGATGTTATGCTGGGCAGAAACAGGTGAAATGGTACAGACGCCAACACATCAAGCTCAAATTCAAATCGCATCTGTCAAATTTCTTTTATAGATTTTCAACTTTATCACTAAAGCATAAGGTTCAAGATTGATCGGGAAAATTTTACAGTTTCGGGTAGCTTGATGTGCTGGCGTGCGTCCGTACATGATTCCTAGAACGTGTGTTTTCAGAGGCAGGGATGTTAAACCTGTGGGCTCGGTTCGAGGGTACTAAAAAGGGGATCACAAAGAGATATTTAGAGGTCGTATTCTTTATTACCTATCACATTATTCTCTCTTCTAAAAACGTGAGGATACTAAAATGTGGATTGAAATAAAAAATTTATAACAGATTCATTTTACTTTGAGGGGCTCATGGCTTAGTAATAACAGTCGCACGCTACGCTTACCGCGGTCGATCCGTGGATGGGTGACCATCTTTCATACCGAGATCCCTCCGTGTCTCGGAAAGCACGTTGAGGCTTGGGCCCCGGCTGTAGCTCGTGGATCTTTGACAGTCGTTACGGAACGTCAGCAGCCTGAAAGTCTGACAACCAGTCTTACCAAGGGGTATCGTATTACCCAGTAACTGGGTTGTGGAGATCAATAGGTAATCGCTTCATGTAAAATACTGGTATTCAGCTGCATCCGGTTAGACTGGAAGCAGACCACAATATAGTTGGGAAAAGGCTAGGCAGATGATGAGATGATCTGTTAGATGGTAGGTTGCGAAGAGAAATCTAGAAAAACGGACGTTAACACTGAGCCTCTAAGGAAAAGAAGCAACCGAATGATACATATCGCGGAAAAGATTTTTACTTAGAGGAAAACAAGAAAATCTAAATGAAGCAAAGTTAATCAAGGCATCTTCATGCAACACACGTGCGAAGTAAGGAAAAAGCTAATTTGGAATATCTCTGTGTACTTTTCCTGGTTACACGAGCATTAGGTAGACCTATCAGTGAGCAAAACTCAATTTCGACTATAATATATTTGAGACTTTTTAGACGAAACCGATAGGTTCCAGGAATATTTCATTTTTCATTTAAGTAGGTACCTACTGTTAGAATTAAGGGTAATCATATATTCTTACACCGTTATTATTCGGATCTATATACTTATTACTTAGGCTTATTATTTTATTTATGTCTAATTTAGGAACGTTTATTAGAATACATTGGAAAGTACCTATGTAATTTGACTACAATTAAAAAGCAAAGTAAAAATATGTTTAAAGAATTGGAGGAATAGACTAAAATTGTAAGAATCATATTTCGATAATAATTTTTTATTTATTTATCTTGTTTATGATTAAGAAGTACTGATAACTGATTGTATAAATAGGAACAAGTTGACAAAGGGAGGGATTCGGGGGTAGACGTCGAATTCGACGGACGTAGCTTGATAAGTGTATCCACTGTGAAAAAAATATAAGCAACTATCTACTTACATAACATTTTGTTTGATTTGCCACCCTGATTCTTATACTACTTACTTACTTTTTGTTCATTTCAATAATTACTTTGTTTTTGAGTTATTGCGGCCTGATCCCCTGCACCTCCCTCCCCCCCCCTCGATCCCCTGCTAGGACAAGGTATTTTTTTGAGAGAATATTCCAAGGCCTTAGGTACTTGGCGATAATTGTTTACTTTATTATACATTTATATTATAACTAGCAGCGCCCCGCGGTTTCACCCGTATAACTGTCGATTCCGTGAGAATATCGGGATAAAAAGTATCCTATGTGTCAATCCTGGTTATAAACTATTTGTGTGCCAAATTTCATTCAGATCCGTTCAGCCGATTGTGCGTGAAGAAGTAACAAACGTACAAACATAAAAACTTTCACATATAATTATATTAAGTAGGGTAGTATTTAAACGAGTGACTGTAAATTAAAGTTTTAAGTGACAAACATAATTAATTTACGATATAATATTACTAAGTGGGCGACTGACTGCGAGTGACGAGAAATCAACAGAACAGCAACTTACAAACATTAATTTGAGTTACTTAAAATACAAAATGAAGAGGTTTAAAGTAACCTAACACAACCGAACCTCGGGGTGCCCTTGGCTCGCTCTTGCATCCTATGTCGACGGAGCCCCGCTTCGCGGGGCCCCTATTTCTGTGAGTAACCTAACACAACCGAACCTCGGGGTGCCCTTCGCTCGCTCTTGCATCCTATGTCGTGTGTGTGTGTGTGTCTTGTATCCTATGTGTATGTTTCTATATCAAACGTGACACACCCCTGTATTTCTAGTCGCTCACTTAGTAATTTAGTCGCACGGCTAGAATTTTAATATCTGAAATGGATTAATTACAACCCACTTTTTGTAAGCTCGTTCTGGATTTTAATATTAATTAATATTCGTCGTTAGTTTAGTTAATTTTTCGCTTACTCAAATTCATACCGCTCAAGTTATTAAAACAGTATCTCATCATCAGTCGCTAAGTTCGATCGTTTTATAATTCCCCTATTAAGTATAGGTATATATTAATAAATTCTGCCCGTGACTATGTCCGCGTGAAATTTCTTGTTCCGCCGACCCACCCGTCGCATCGCATCGCATCGCCTGCCAGCGCTATTACTTCGTTTTCACTTAGCATTATTTCTGATTACTTTTATTTTTGCTCGGCTCTTGGGGTCCTAGCGTGATGTTAAGTAGCCTAAAAATTAGGCTATCAATTGCTTCCAGGAATTAGCGCTTTCAAACAAACAAACTGTTCAGCTTTATTATTAGTATAGATATATGTAGGTATAAATGGGAGGGGCCCGTGGCTAAACAATAACAGCCGCACAGGTCGATCGATCAGGTTAAGCTACGCTTGCCGCGATTGGGTGACCATCTTTACATACCGAGACCCCTCCGTGTATCGGAAAGCACGTCGTCCCGGCTGTCATTCGTGGATCTTTGACAGTCGTTACGGGTAGTCAGGAGCCCGAAAGTCTGTCAACCCGTCTTACCAAGAGGTATCGTATTACCTAGTAACTGGGTTGTGAAGGTCAGATAGGCAGTCGCTCCATATAAAATACTGGTATTCAGCTGCATTCGGTTAGACTGGAAGCCGACCCCAACATAATTGGGAAAACGCTAGGCAGTTGATGATATGTAGATAAGTATAAATAGTAAGATAATATTAGGAGGATAAGTAGGATATTTCAGGCGTTTAATGTTGTCCATCTTCTTGTCATATCATAATCTCATAATCTGTTCTTATGACAACTACTGTGACAGATCGGTTTATTGGCTCAAACATGTGTAGTGATATACTTTATGTCCCTTTAAAACCAAGTAGAGCGGAACCGCTTTTATGCGACGATACTAAACAACTTGATGCCAGATGTAGCAATAATGTATGGAGTTTACAATGATGAATGGACTGCTAATGCATGGTAAGCACCTACCTACGTCTTTATTAGCTATAGTTGCTAGCAGATAAGTGAGCGATGACATGGTAAATTGTCCACGCCAGGTATCCAATAACCAATCCCCACAGAATTAGGACGAAAATGGTTTCAATTTGTGCTTTGATCTTTCTTTTTCACGCCGTGCGTCTTGTTAAAATCAAGAAGTTTGTACGTCAATATGAAGAGTAGCTTATAATCACTAATCCATCTGCCAAGTGCGGTGATTTCAGCACTTTTCCTTTATGCAGCACACATTCATACAAAATACTAGCTTCCGCTCGCGAGGTATGTCGATAAAAACTATCCTATGTCCTTCCCCGGGATGCAATCTATCTCGCTGCCACATTTTATCGAAATCCGTTTTATGGTTTTGGCGTGAAAAGGTAACATACAGACAGACAGAGTTACTTTCGAATTCATAATATTAGCTTGCATGCCGTTACGCCCTAACAACTTCGGATTCATGAATCTCTGTGAAGTTTCTTCACCGTTCTTAGCCAGTAGTAGGAACATGCTACGCTTTGGAAGTGCAACTAGCTTCAACTTTCTGACGGACGGATCCCGTGACAATTCAAAAGTACCTGTAATTGGTCTATTTAAAATAAATGCTTTGAGTTTCAGTTTGTCACAATGGTGTGCAAGCTAAGCTACTATAAGCTACATTAAGCATACTTTGTATTAGCTACGTGCTTCTAGACAGAGTGGCGTGGCAGTAATAAGTCGCATTTTAAATAGGTATTTAAGATAAAGGTAGGTAAAAGAATACCTACATAAGTTCTGAAAACCAGTGCTGGGGCTCTGTCACGTATAGGGTCTTAGCATTATGCTGAGCGATTGCCGTTTTGCGTAGATGTGACGCATATTTTCTCCCAAATTGAAATTTTGTTTTTTTTTTTTTTTTTTTTTTATGCGTCATATTTTTTTTCTTTCTTTCTATGACCTACATAAAACTTGAATCATTGTTTTTACGATGTCCGTCAAGGTCCAAGTACTGTGTTACGACCTAATTAGGTAACTATGGTAATAAAATCTAGAGTAACCGTCACATCGAACCGATTCCGATTACTATCGACATTACGTGATCGCAATGCTAATACGAGCGATCAATGGAATAGTTAACCAGTTTATTTCGACTAGACGCTATGGTAAAATGGCGAACAAAGCAAAACGATAGATTATTTACGATTATTTATTACGATTCTCTATAGTTCACAAAATAAGTTTGAGAGTGAATGAAAATCGAAATACCTTAGTTGAAATATGTTTCATATCTGCGAGGACTTATGGTCAGGTCGAAGTTCCAAAGAAATTAAACTCCATTTTCCGAATATGAAATCCTCTACAGGTCAAGGGTTATCTTTGGTCGATCGTAAAGAGATGCCATCATTTTTACGTTTGGGATGGAAACGAACCACCCGAATTGGAATTCGGAGAAACAGAACTGTGGGTAATGTTGACTTGATTACATTACAGTTCGCTAGAAATGTCCGTCGTTTGTCCTGGTTTCAGGTTACCCCGACAGTAAGAGCAGTCCTCGAAAACTCGTGACTTGTAAACCGCAAATGTACAGTTCGCGTCAAATAACTTTGCTGCTCTGAAGTAGGCAACAAGTCACTGCGCAGTAGTTAATCCTATGAATACAACAGCAGCGCGCATGGCGCGGATTGGCGCGGCAAGGAAAGAGCCTAGCTTCAGAGCGGCAAAGTTATTTGACGCGAACTGTAACGTCCAATTTAGAATTCCACAATGCCTTCACGAGTTGTCGGCAAACATCAACCCCGAGACCCGGCTTAAAACAATCAATCAAAATTCGACCAATATTGGCGCTACAATAAACATTTTGACTGCGAACAACATCAATATCCCCATATTGGAACGTTGTACCTGTCATATAAAATATTTTTCTCCTCATATCAATTTTTGGGTATCATGTGAAACCTTTTTCCAATAGCTGGGTCCTCTATGAGATGCTTTAATACAATGCTATATTTTAAATGGAGCGTGCGGCTCTTGGAAATCGGTCCTTTCAAATTTTCCGAATGTAGAGTACATTCGGAAAATTTTGTGACCCGGAGCGAAATACATTCCTATGAACCTTTCGTGCTCGATATTACAGAGATATATTTGAAATTCTTATATCTGTTTAGATAGATATATGTTTCTATGTGTGTCCCTGCAGAAGTAAGGAAGGGGTATATGGGTAATGGAGGTCAGATAGGCAGTCGCTCCATCTAAAACATTGGTATTCAGCTGCATCTGGTTAGACTGGAAGCCGACCCCAACATAGTTGGAACAAGGCTAGACAGACATGTTGATGATCTGTAGGTACCGGCGAGGTAATTGCGTAAAACGCATAAAATGCCAATCGATCACGATGCCTTTCATTTTGACATACATTATTCATTTGCTTCATGAATGGGTTTGAAAGTTTCGTCTGCTCCATATAGTACCTAACGTAATAAACATCTGTATTGTTAAAATGAAAGGCATTGCGATCGATAGCCATTTCAAGTGTGTTACACAGTTTCCCTACTGGTATCCACGTCTGATGTTTATTTTTATTATATTAGCAACGTACTCTTTGCGTGATTAAATTATCAATTTGCCTGACTGTACAAATGGCACTGAATTGGTAGTAAAACATCTGCTATTATTCTTCGGGTCGAGTCTAAGCGGGTCGAGTGGGCGCGGACCCGAAATTAGAAGATTTAAGACAATTAGATTAGAGAGAATTAGACTGTCATTTCATGACAAAGCTCTGAACGGACGTCATGAGATAGAGCATACCAATTACACCATCACGAAATGAAAACCAGAGGTTAATGAATAATCGCAGAATAAATCGGTCTAGCGGGTCACAAGTCTGTTGGTAATTCCTCCAATCGCAGCGTAGTGGTCCAGCAGTCCCGACTTATCACACGATTTACGAGGTAAACTTCCCGGCGCGCAGTTCATATGTTCCACATAGGCCTTCAACTCGTATATCACCTAAGTTTTATTGAGAAACGCCTAGATCCCAACCATTGGAAAGACGTATTTTCGTATGTTATTTTCCAGTGAAAATGTTATGTGCGAAAAACTTTACCTGTATCTGTTATATTCACGAACAGTAAATAAATAATCCTATTTTATTAAGCGTTATATGATGACTTTGTTGTATAAAATACCAACTCTCATTAATTCACAGTCGTAAGTCAAAAACTATCACTTCCTCCTCGTAGGTATCTACATAATATATTTTATTTAATTCGATGATTCTAGATAGAATCGAGTGGTATCAACTGGTGTCGAATTAGTACCATATCGATACCAGTCGAAATTCGAACCATTGCACATTAGAATGATATTTTCTTATGTTATTTTTCAGTAAAAAGGTTATGTGAAAAACTTTCCCTGCTACTATTCACGAACCACAAAGGAAAGGTCTAAGAAAATATGCAAAGTGGATTTATTTTGCATATTTCATAAAATTAATCTTTCGTCTATTATTATTTTTGTATTCACTCTGGGGGTAAAACTGGTTATCAAACGCTTTCAATTCAATTTGGAGCGGCCCTGTCATTATTTTTTATTAGTATGGCTACCGTTACCGTACTAAGATTATGTAGGTATAATATAAACATCGTGACAATACAGGCCGGCTGAAGCGTTTTTAAAACGACGGCTAAGCATATGGGCCCACATCTATACTAATATTATAAAGCTGCAGAGTTTGTTTGTTTGTTTGAACGCGCTAATCTCTGGAACTACTGGTCCGATTTGAATGATTCTTTTAGTGTTGGGTAGTCCATTTATCGAGGAAGGCTATAGGCTATATAACATCTCGCTACGACCCTTAGGAGCCGCGCAGCGTGTGACACCGCGGGGAACAGCTAGTAATGCTATAAAAATACACTGGCTTTATGAGTAGTACCAAAAAAGAAACAATGGATGGACCGTGCAAAAGATGTTATGGCTAGAAAGGGGGGGGGGAGATGACGACTAATAGAGAAGTATGGAAGAAAACGACACGTTGCGCCGACCCCGAATAAATTAGGATAAGAGAATGATGGTGATATAGTTATACAAATAAAAACACGGTCAACCTCCACTTGATCATTTTGGCTTTCATATAATAATATATCTACACAATTTATTTCGTATAATAATGTATTATATTACGGATGTCTGACCTCGTGTCGTGAGAAGATTGATCATCTTAAGTTCTTAACCCGCGGATTCTTAAATGCGGCCATAGGCTATAGATAGCGTTACCAGATGTCCCGGTTTTGGCGGGATGTCCCGTTTTTTAAACCTCTCAGGACGTGTCCCGCCAAACGCCTGAGCGGGACGCCCAAAATCCCGCTTTTTCATGAAAGTTAGGTACTGTGCGACGCAACTGGGCCCGCGTGGTGGATCACGGCCCACTCCCTCTCACAGAAAGGAGGCCTGTGTCCCAGCAGTGGGAACGTTATAGGCTGATTATGTATGTTATGTACTGTGCGGCGTAACGTTTTTTAGGGTTCCGTACCCAAAGGGTAAAAACGGAACCCTATTACTAAGACTTCGCTGTCCGTCCGTCCGTCCGTCCGTCCGTCCGTCTGTCTGTCACCAGGCTGTATCTCAAGAACCGCAGTAGCTAAACAGTTGAAATTTTCACAGATGATGTATTTCTGTTGCCGCTATAACAACAAATACTAAAAACAAAATAAAATAAATATTTAAGGGGGGCTCCCATACAAAAAAACGTGTTTTTTTCGGCGTTTTTGCCGTCTGTCTGTCGCCAGGCTGTATCTCAAGAACCGCGATAGCTAAACAGTTGAAATTTTCACAGATGATGTATTTCTGTTGCCGCTATAACAACAAATACTAAAAACAAAATAAAATAAATATTTAAGGGGGGCTCCCATACAAAACAAACGGATTTTTTTCGGCGTTTTTGCCTTGTGGTACGGAACCCTTCGTGTGCGAGTCCGACTCGCACTTGGCCAGTTTTTATTTTGTTATGCTTTGAAGCGTTTGACTTACTCAGTGATCTCAAGAAAAAAATAAACCAAAGAATTGAAGACCAATTTTTAGGATTTACATGATATCTTGATACTCATTTGTTCTTTTAAAAAAAATATAAGTTCCTAATAATAACAATATAATATTTGTTTAATATCTTAAGGTTTGATTGATCTCAGTAATCTGTAGTTTTTTAATAAAGGATTTTAACTATAATTTAGATTTTTTTTCTACGTCCCGATTATTACATCCCAGTCCCGCTTTTTTACGTTTAAGTCCCGATATTTAAAAAAACTGATCTGGCAAGCCATAGACGTCATTAGAAATACGTGTATATATTTTTTTATTTGTTTGTACCTATAAATAATACAGTATTTTTGTGCTATTTTTTTACAAACAAAAAACAAAACAAAACAACAAAATGACGTGTAAAATTAAAATAAATAAATGACGTGTTTAGCTAAACACGTCATTTATTTATTTTAAAGTCATGATAAAAAGTGTTGCCACATTATCTAACGCTACGTACTCACTGTTGACCTAACCTTGTAACACTGACCTTAGCGTCTGTACCTGCTATCAGTTCGCAGGCCTGTTTTACAAAAACACTCGACAGATTGCAAATGTGTGTTCTACCGTGACTTTACCAAAATACCGGAAAAGGATAATGTAACAGATGTACTGAAAAGTGATACTGACTGTGTGTGACTGGTTGACGGGTAGAAAATGCCTGCATATGATACTAAATCCGCCTTTGTGCTTGAAATATTAAATAAATAACTGAAAATGATACTGCCAAAATAGATGACAGAACCGAGAAAGTGTTCAAATCGTGCAAAAGATAAATAATAATAATAAAGCTTTATTCAGTTCCGTACAGATTACAATTAAGTAGGCTTAACAATAAAAAAAAAACAAACAGTAAAATAGAAAATAAGTAAAATAAAATAATATATTATGTAATTTGTACGGACCCCCTTCGGGTAAAAGCCTCCTCCAACGAATGCCAGTAATCTTTGTTGCTGGTCTGCTTCTAGTGCTAGAAGCAGAGGCAAAAGATAAATACAATATATTATTATGTGTTTTATAATGGAACAGTGCTCGTAAACAATTTAACCAATTTTAAGCGTTAAATGATTTAAAACTTATACATATAAAACACCATCTCTCATTCATTCGTAGTCGAAAGTCGAAAACTATCACTTCTTATTAATTTATTTTATTTCATTCGATGATTTTCAATACGATACCTACCAATTAATTGAGATCTAACCCAGTTCACGAGTGCACTCCATCCAACCCTTTTATAAAACGCACAGCAACGGAGAGCTGTAAATATCGAAATGTTTACAACGCTGAGCGGTTCCCGGGTTATCGTGCTCAACAGTGCACAGTGGTCTGAAAACCAACGAGTTTGTTTTGCATATGAAAATCCTTATTTAGTTTAGTTACCAACACATGTAGGACTGCGGTGGCTTAAACCAAGTTTCCTAGATAAGTTGGGCCACTTGAGTTTCGTAAACGACTTTACTTTTTTCTCCTAAGAAAATAAAAACGCTACCTTCGGTTTTATGTAGGTGGAATAGGATGTTGTGTAGGTACACAAGGTAGGTACCTTAGGTACAACTTACGACCCACAAGTCATCCTATTGCGGATACAATCTCTGGTTGTAAGTGGTGGCTAGGGAAATATGTTCTGATGAATGTGCTACAGCGTCCCGAATGGACACAGATCCGTAAATTAAGACAATACAAAATTATTTTGAGGTCATCTTCTATTATATGTGGTGGCTCATTGCCATTTCATACTAGAGGCTATTAAAGCCATGATACTGAAATTCACGTCGGTATTCAGGTTCATAAAATAAAATAACCCAAAAATGAAAGAAAATAAAGTTTTTATAATATAACGGTTTATTAGCAGATAACAACAAACAGGAGTAAAGAGCACGCCTTATGGAAAAAGCAAGAACACCGGGTTTATATCCCTAGAGTTACGACAGATTATCCGAAGTAGCATTTAAAGAGATGACGTCGTATAAATGTCGCAAATGTTTTGTATATACGCGTTTTACGTCACGATTTCATACTCAAACGAGATCATTTAAACAGTAGGTATTAATTGGTCATTGTAGATACCTATTGCAGATGTGAGTGGAGACAATGGGAGGAGACGCCCTAGGAGAAAATATAGTCCTGGGGGCCTAAAAAGGCCACTTTGGCAGAATCATAAAAGGATAACATATTGGACAGTTAACCTTTAAGTTAATCATATCAAATCCCATTGGTGAAGGCTTTTTCAGTTATTTTTTTTTTTTGTCTGTGCTAAAATACCAATCGATCCGATCCAAATCCAATCCCTATCTCTTTGATTATACCTAGGTAGTGCAGCGAAAAAAAGAAAAACACGGACTGGCTGCGCCATATTACGATTCATAATGTTATCCTTTTATGATTCTCCAAAGTGGCCTTTCAGGCCCCCAGATTAGATACTGGGCATGAACATTTCTAAGCGCGTTGCAGCAACTTCTCACATAAAATTAATTCACGTCATAATATTCAGATTTCCAATTTGGTAAAACCGAGTTTAAAACGACGATGTATGAACGTAAAAGAGGCAAAAGAAGAAGAGTATGTAAGGATCGTAGCAGGTGGCGGTCTGTACTTTCTGCCTACCCCATGGGAAGAAGCGTGAGTTTATGTATGTATGTAGTGTAATAGCGTGGTAATAAATCATTAATGATTTATTCCGGTCTGATCCCCTGAACCCCCTCCACCCCCCCTCGATCCCCTGCTAGTTCGTGTTCTGTTTTAATCTCTATCTTATTCACTTTATCTAGGTTACTCTTTTTGACAAGTAAGAGAAAATAAACGTTTCATATTTTTACAAAATAAAATAAAGGTTATTTTTATAATGTCTCATGCGTGCTCGATGGGATTGAGGTCACGGCAATACCCGAATTATGCTTTTTTTTTCATTCAATGTGTCAATTGGTGAGCGCTTCAGTCCATGGTTGCGTGACCACTGACGTCACGATCAGCCATCCTTGAACGGGAGTACTCCGACATTGGGGCGCTCCTCGCAAGTGCCGGTCGTCGGCGCGCGACCTCCTCCACCACGGTTTGGCAATGGACTTGGCGATGGGCGCCCATGCGGCCCCATCCCACTCTTCCACTACCTGCCATTCTAGTGGGTCCCTGGAAGCCAACCTTAAGTCAAGATCTTTTAATAACGTGTTGTATTTTATATCAGTCTCTATTTTTTAATGTAAGTTTAGCCTTCAGCTAATTGATGTAAGTTACAATTAGCCTCTCAGCTGATTGTAACGTTAAAGTAAATACCTAGTATGACTGCTTTTTATTTTATTAGATACCTCTCCTTAATACTTGTCTCGATTCATAATGTGAATTTTATTGCTAAACCCATAGATATCCGGCTTCCCCTGGATACCCTTTCCACAAAATAAGCTTTTGAACCCCCTTAAATATACGTTTTCTCCAGGACAAATGGGCAGCCATAGAATGGTCCGCTTAGTGACATGTACTCCACTTACTCAACTTGTACAGACGACAGACTGTTAGCTTTCATACAGAGTTACGTACAGACAACAGCACATCAAGCTACTACAATCTATGTGCTGGCGTCTGTACATAAAACAATGTTTGTTAAAAAAGTAGTCTGAAAAATAACACTGTAAGTATTTGCCAATTTATTTATTTAATTTTAACATAAAACGGGCCAAGGCCAATTATATTTGTTAAATACACAAACTCATGAGTAAAGTACAATAACGAAAAGTATACAACTAATCGACAAGGTCTTCATCCATTCTTCCCCGAACACATCACAGTCGTCAGGCTTAGCGTCGTTGGGCGCAGAGAGTGCGCGGGACAGGAAACTGGGCTTGAGACTAAGTACTATTAGTTATTCTGTGGCTTGAGCGAAGGTTTGACTCCCAAACACGGTGAACAATAGTTGCCTATGTACAGACACCAGCACATCAAGCTACCCGAAACTGTAAAATTTCCCTAATCAACTTTCAACCTTATGGTCTAGTGATAAAGTTGAAAATGTATTAAAGAAATTTGACAGATTGTAGTAGCTTGATGTGCTGGCGTCTGTACTTATACCTAAACAAAGATATTGCAACTTCGTTTTATGTCATTCTACTTTTTTTCCTTTTTTAGCAACTGAGCAGGTTGTCGTCATTCTACTTATTAAAAGAAAAATAGTACTTACTCTCATCTCAAAATAAATCGCACCAGCATTTTCTTTGTTAATTTAACGTCAATGTTTCAAAACCGAAATCATTTGTTACCGAACCAGTTTCTAAATCGAACGAACCATAGATTATTGAGACCAAAAAAATACCCCTTTCTTTCAGTCTCTAAATTACCTCCAGTTCCGTTTAATCCAACATTTATAAATAGCTTGCTGTAGACAAAGGCGGTAGTAATTACGATGGTTTATTTGCGTTTGCTGGCTGAACGTACCTCAGGAATACAGCATGTGTATTTATAGACAGACAGCAGCTTGCAAGGAGGCGAGGACAACACCATGTAAACAGCCCTGCCACGTCCTGAAACGTCTTAGAACGTCCCGGGAATAAGATAAGTTACGTTATCGTTTGGAATATACGTGGCCTATATTATGCAGGTATGTACGAGTATATATTTAGGTTGGGTTTGAAGGTTTGATGAGCCCATCTAAGAAATCAAACAACGTTATGATTTTCTTCACGTTTATATTGACTGAACGTCTTTACATATTGCCGACTAAACTAGCACTCACTGTTTTTTTCCTAAATGAAAAACCATAATAAAGTGACACTCCGTTCTAAACTTGCTTGACTGTTCGAATGGAACCCGCGCCAAATTATAGCCAGCCTGCACTACCTAAGGTTGTCATTAGCGGTCAGCTACTTAAAGACAACCTTAGTTAGTGGCGCGGGTTCCTCCGGCAGTCCTTTACAGTACCTACTACATAATAATATAGTTTAGTACCATTCTCCATGTTTAGTACAATGGTAACCTAAATTGGTTCTGGAAGTAAGACACATTTTGAGCCTCGATTCTTTTCCAAGTATATTAAGGGGATTTTTTCTTATGGAAAAAACATCATGCCACTTAGCTGACACACAATGTCAAAAAAAAAAGTTTATTTAACCGCGTTTATGTCAACACATACAAAGGCAAGAAGAAAAGATCAGAAAAATACGTACACAGGTGATGCTTATTTTTAAAGAAATCTCTTCCAGCATACCTGCGATAGGAAAGTAGATAAAGCGAGGTAGACAGACAGGGTTAGTAGGAGTAAAAGAGAAAAAAAAAAAATTAATCTTGGCTGAAACTTTTCCGTACACGGAAAAAAGTAGAAGTATTTTTGCCAATATAATTGCGACTAAATATTGACAACAAATGACATAACAATCCCCTTCTCTATGGCAAAAAATAAGGAGATATCTTCAACGAAGATACAATTTACTTTTACGTTATGCAAAACAGTATATTTTCACATTATCTTTCCATTCCCGTAACCATGTAATCATTATCTTCACAGCGGTAGACCCCTTACCTAAAGAACCACCTATTAACATTGAGGAGGCACGTCATCACTATTATCATTATCTTTCCTTCATTATGGCGGCGTTAATTAAACATTTTAGTAAATGGCAGACAGATTTAATACCTACTGTTCTTCATATTAAGCCTGTAAGAGTTCACTGATGAAGTTGAATACTGTGGGGCAATCGGTCACCTATTCTACGAGGTGGAGACGACAGTATATTAAGGGGCTTACAGGACCTAAACACAAAAAACACAAGTTTTAGAAACAATAAAAGTATATGATCAACTGCAGTAAATAAAATCAGAAAAATACATGATATTCTTCAGGATATATGCTAGGTAGATTAGTGTGTTGAAAACGTAATACAACTAATTTGATCCGATAGGAATAAATCATGATACCTACCATCAAGATACCTCTAAAAACTTTCTTTTTACAATAAAAACCATATTAATATACAATCATTCTGATTTTTTGTCAGAATATTCTACAAGCAACATACTAAAATACCAGTGTTTTATTTAGTTTTTAGTGCAAACAATAGATTTTTTGTAATTAAATAATTGCTTCATATTTTGCAATACCAGGGTTGTGTCATCGCGCTTCTCTTTCTTTTCTATGCAGTCCGACAGTGACCGCGCTTTAGGTCATGTAGCCCCTTAAACTGTGTAATGATGTTCCCAGTCTGCATACGAAAATGCAATCAAATATAACCAATAGTTTAGTTAGTACAGCTTGTCAAATATTGGCAAAACTCATAGTCGGTCCATCACTATTACCTATTTAATTTGTTTGAAATAATCACATTTTCGATGTTAGGATTTATTTGATAGTTTCAAAATACTCTTTTGTAGAAATATTGCACGAGTTTTCATTTATTGTCGTATTGTCGTTTCCACGTTGTATACGACATTTCCTATTTCATGGAAGTTATTGCTTGGTCACCTTTTTTTCAAGTTACAAAAGGTGACTGGACTCTAATAAGTGTATTTATATATACCAAGGTCCTGGTTCCGATCTTTCGATTGGGTAAAATGTTACAGTCGCAGTACGGACTCAAAATTTTTGTCCGATTAATGACAGCCAACCTCTGCCTACCCATGCGAGCAGTGGTGCTGTGTTTTTTTTATTTAACTCTTTGGTGATATGGGTTTCAGTGTCATGTAGATTATTTATATTCAATAGCATTAAATTTGAGTTCGGGTCCCGTAACTTCGGCTGAAACTGCGGATTTCGTGCTTTACCTAATGCAACAATATGAAAGCTTTACAAACAAACTCGAACGGAAAACATAAAACAAATAATAAACCTATAAACAAAAGCGAATCGTTTTGCTTACCTATGGTAACTTTTTCTAATGCCAAACTGCGCATATAAATAGATTTGTAAGTATCTGTGATAGCTATTGCCATATTGGAGAGTCTACTATGCAAAGGTATTTGCTTCATTATTAGTAAAGCTACAAGAGTCTTAATTTTAACCAATACCGATCCGTTAATTATAGGATTGGTCATAAATCAACCAGTGATCGGTTGACGTACATCCATCCAACATTCCCGTACGTTAGAGGACCGAACCTAATCTATCATCCAACACATTTTCGTCCACTCATAAATAGCTACTAGTAGGTAAGTACGCACTTCAAGGACTAGTCTCGCTAAGGGTAACACTTGACAGTCGTAATGTGCACTTGAGAACTCCAAGTGACCCTGATTGTTACGGGGGTACTTCAAGAGGGACGGATGCGCTCTCAAGATGGTCTTTTTTATGACTTTTTGATGTGACCGTTTGAGGTGGCCTTTTTTGGTTACTTGGCCATAAGTGGGTAGTTCAAGAGTTACTGCTCGCTTGGGTATAATTAAACTGAAACAGGTACCTAATACTAAATACTTAATTACTTATTTTGACTCAATTCATATAGTAATAGTAATAAGTATTATTAATGCGAAAGTAACTCGTCTGATACCTTTTCACTCCTAAACCACTAAACCGATCGTTATGAAAGACAGATAGGTAGCCTAGGACCTGAAGAAGCATATAGGCTACTTTTCATCCTGAATATTTGTATAAAAAAATTATTGAGCTCCTTAAGTTCTGAGTTGAGCTGCACGATTACTGGCAAATGCGTGCACTGAGTGGACAGGTCCAATCAATCTGTGTGATTCTTTCCTCAAAAGACCATTTCAGATACCAATCTACATGGTCTTCACAAGATCTGACAAAGATTAATGTCTGGACTTTAAAAATACACCGTGACCTCTGAGTTCATTTCGGCCTTTCTTCTCAGAGTACTAGAGTAGTCACAAAAGAAACGCCGACCTCATCTAGTTTTAAAAATATGATTGACGTGTAAAAGTGTTTGTAAAAACCTACCTATAGAAATAAAATAATTTCTCATTTATCAAATAAGTACAAGATATACGCAGATAAAGTCGCAGGTAACAGCTAGTCTAACTGTAACTATATTTGTAAAATAAACAAAAGCGATGAAGCTTTTCGAACAACGAAGATAGTAACATATTATTCTAGAAACAGCACATGTTATATTTGAATAATTCAATTTCCTTTCTTCCAAACTTCCTTTTCCCATTCTCCCCTTACTTCCGACTTTGCTATCCAAACAATCTGAGGAGTCGTAGAGTTATATCCGAACAAAACTTTATTGATCTGCTTCAGACGTTTACTTATGGGAATTTAAATACAGTTGTAAAATCGCTTTACGAAGTTTAATAAGTAAACTATAGGAGGCATTGACTGATTGTTCTAAAGTTAGACCGAAATTAATCACCAGCAAGTTTGCTCTCAAAACAGATCATGCGGAAACCGGCATGTCCTAGACCGAAAAATTCGAAGGCATGTTACATCTCCCATCCCGCACTGGGCCCGCGTGTTGGATTACGGCCCACTCCACATTGTCACATGTCTGACACATATTTATTTTATTTAAGAATGCATACACATCACACATCAGGTCCAGTTGAAAACCAACGTAAGGCACTAGTTGTCTGGCATTTTTGCTGAGCTGGACCTTTTTGGTGCAGCCGTGAGGCACACTTTCCTGCTAATTTCTTACATCGGACTTTACACGTTCTATTTTATTTTTATTTGTTGCTATCTGATGTATCAATGTATGTATCTGGTGTACTGTGTCTTTTAGTCTGTGCTAACGGCTGATTATGCTGTAAATTGGTTATCAAGCAATCAGTAGTAAACACATAACATAATCAGCCTGTAACGTTCCTACTGCTGGGACACAGGCCTCCTCTCTGTGAGAGGGAGTGGGCCGTAATCCACCACGCGGGCCCAGTGCGGGTTGGTAGATGTCACATATCTTCGAAGTTTTGGTTCTAGGACATGCCGGTTTCCTCACGATGTTTTCCTTCATCGTTTTGAGAGCAGTGGTGATGAAATAATTTACACAAAGTAAAGCGCCTGTCAGGGTTCGAACCTACGACCTATATCTCGTAAGTCGCGGTCGTTACCACTGGGCCACCACTACTCCACTAACCAGTAGTGCTATTCTGTAAAAATCTCACCGTGAAAACTTAAATGAAGTGAGCTTGAAGTGAAAACTTAAGTGAAGTGAGCTTGAAGTGAAAACTTAAGTGAAGTAAGCTGTCTTTCCACTTGATGCTAGGGATTGATACTATTGACAGCTCACTTCAAACTCACTTTACTTAAGTTTTCACTGTGAGATTTTACAGAATAGATCGGCCGGTTGGTGCAGACTTACACCCGGCTTCTGAATTGAGAATTTGAAGTCGAAAAGTTGTGAAACTCTAACGTAGCATTTAGCCCGTGATATTCAAATTTTTTACGAAATTTTGTATGTCTCGAGCGTTCACCTTAAATATCTAATAGTATAGTATGACAATGCTCTATTTAAAATTCTCAATACATAAACCAGATGTTAGCCTCTAAAAGTCTAAACCCTTGTTTAATCTAGTGGGATACCAAAAGATATTTGAATTATTTAAACCCAGCACAAAATAGTAAAATACTCAGTCTACTAAACTCTAAGCTCAAACCACAAGCAAAGCATTAGTAAGAGCACTTAATGAATATACGATACATTTGTTTACGCCGAATTGTAAACTTGTTTCCGTGTAAAACTGACGTTTACGTAAACGTGGGTCGCTTCCGAGGTAGATAAAGCGATAATTTAAGTAAGGTATACAATATACATATCTGTTTAGGATATTTCTGTATTAAAATGTGATGTTGATAACAGTGTTTTGGGAAAATTTTGTTATCAATTTTATCACACGTAAGTTTTAATGGAGTGCAGTATTCTAGGCGTGAAATTGACAGACCACATTCGCAACACAGATTACTGACGTCGCTCAAAAAGCCGATAAGCTCAAGTGGAACTGAGTTGACCACGTCTGCCGTATGCCCAATGAGCTGTGGGTCAAACTAACCTTTACGTGGAGCACTGACACATCCAGAAGGCAAGAGGAGCTGGCAAAACAAACGACCATTGGTCCACACGTTAGCCCTAGATCGAAAGAGCTGGAAGCCTTCGCCCAGCAGTGGGACTAGGCACTAGTGTGAAAATCCCGGCTCCGCTTTAAATACATCGTTATTAACTGAGTTCACTCAATCTTACTTTTCTTATCTCTAGGTACACTCAGGGAAATGAATTGCTATAAGCAAATTGAAATACTCCGTTCATAGAACCGGACAGTTGTGATTTGAAGCGGACAATTTAAGTTGGTGGTAAATTTGCTAAATAAATTTGCCTGTCTTTACAGTCGTATCGTCATCTAAATGAGGGAGCTCCATAGATATCCGAGGGAGCTCCTTCAAGCTGTACAGAAATTTGACGCAATGTTCATTCGAAATGGTAGAATGTACAAGGATTCTCTAATATTATTGTAACACCTCATTGTAAATACCTACATTCTGAGCAAATAAATAAATATTCTATTCTATTCATATATCAAACGGTACAGATAGCGAGTGCAATCACTTTAGAATACTGGCCATGCCGGACTTTAGAGCTTCGTCGGCTATTTGTCTTCCGGGTCGCGCAGTTAAACGCTTTGGACCGAGCTGCATACGGTATTACATGCATGACATGTGTGCTATCAATGCTATGCCTTATTTTTAATAATGGCGTAACACAATATCAAGCTCAATCTGAATCATTTTAAAGGATATTATTGCTAATCCATTGCCTCATATGTTCGAACAATGTGTCTGCTCAACAACTTAAATAACGCAATGAATTTTGTTAAAGTGGCATAATGAAAACCATTGCTACTTACCATAGAAATGTAATTTTTTATATACATATATGCTACTGAGTCTGACAGTGTGATAGGTACGCACACTACGCACAGCCTGGGTGTGTGAACTACGTGGGTTTAAACCAAGCTAAAACATCGGTTTCTTAAAGGTTGAACGAGTCTCTCATCAGTAAATCTGCCGTCATATCTTTTTTTTTTTTTTTCACGTTAGCTTTTATAATTGGTATAACAACAGCAAATCAACTCACATGCTGTTTGAAAAAATCTCATCGTGCGTGCGTACGTGAGTGAGTGTCATTCCACCTGATGCTATACATATAAGGATTGATACCTACTATTGACAGCGCACTGCAAGTTCACTTCACCTAATTAAGTTTTCTGGATGAGATTTTTACAGAATACCTACATTGGCAGGTTAAATTAGGTAAACTTTTAGAATCCAGTCTATCTGCTTTCTGCGTTTTGACAACCAAACATACGTACCAGAAAGTAGGCAATATAATTTCTTAGAACTTAGGTAGTTAATTTGGTAACTTTATAGAAGCTTTCTTTAGGAAACTTTTCTTCCCAAAAGACCAATAAGACACGTGAAGTCGCAGAGCACAGCTACTTACAACTTTAAACAACGAACGCATACAAATGCATAACAACGCACATAACTCACAATCATCAGTAAACAATGACTAATATAATCTCGATTTGTTTTAATACCACTGTTTACTGTAAGACGCATTTTGTGTTACATTCGGAGCACGAACTCTCGTGGCCTTGGCTTGCTCAATCACTGCGATAACAGCCACTGAACTATTAACAACCAACTATAGAAGAACCCCCTCCACCATTCCTGATACCCCCTTGACTTTTACATAAAGAAGGTGCGGGAGGGGCAAGGGAGCTCAAATAACAACGGTCTGTTTTCAAAGGGCTTTACGATGTTATGGTTCAACTCTTTGCGGGTAGGAACACTCTAATTTTGATGAAAATATTTCAAGAGTTTAATTTTGGCGTGCTTCAGATAGTGTTGAAACGACGCGCGACGGCTTGGTTGGTTTTAAGGAACTTGAAACAAGTAATTTAATTAATTAACTTCTCTTTAAATATGGCTTGGATAATTTTGAGTCGTTTCTCGAGAGTTCAACTAGTTTTTGTTTTACACATTGTTCTATTATCATGATTGTATGATGGAACAAAAAGGTTATCGACGAGGAGCATCATCGTTATCCTCACAATAAAATTACTTGAACTCTTGTTGTTGAAATAAGACCATGGATAATTAAAGCTATAGCGTCATAATCTTATACTCGTAGGTACATACAGTTTCATCCGTTGTTAACCTTTGCGAGTACACATAATGTATGTTTCGTGCACATAATACACAATGAGTACCTACCTACCTAGATTTGGTTAATGCCTTATCAGATCGTATTATCGTTTCTTATCAGATTTTATTATCGCTGGAAGCCTTACATTCTAACAAAATCAACGTATATTCAAATTCATCCCGGTATATATCCTAAGATTCTTAGTTCATGTATTCCCACACGGTTCGCTCTAAGATTAGAACAGAGCGAACCGAACGTCTTATCTGAATACATTTTGCAAATCTTCGTCGATAATTCTACACGTACAAAGGGTCTATTGTTCAGTATTATGAACGTGGGAAACTATTCAGTTCGGCGTGAATAGAGCTCTCCTCCTCGATGCGGAATCCACTCTGCACTCTGATTAATTTACGCTTTTCAAGGACTGGAGCTGGAGGGAAATATATCACACTTCCATTTTGTTTCTCTGCTGCAGCCTTCAATATACGATGCAGTTAATGAGAATATTGGATACTTTCGTTATTTAGGTGTGCTGTTTTAGAACAGAAATTATTGATTACTTGGGTCTTGATCACCAGACAGAAAACGATAAGAAACACGACCGGCAATCTTTGTACACAAAATTCTAATAATTCATCATCTCTACTGCCTAGTCTTTTCCCAACTATGTTTGGGTCGGCTTCCAGTCTAACTGGATGCAGCTGAATACCAGTATTTTACATGAAACGACTGCCTATCTGACCTCCTCAACCCAGTTACGATCCACAAATGACAGCCAGGACCAATGGCTTAATGTGCTTTCCGAGGTACGGAGAGGTCTTGCTATGTAAAGATGGTCACCCATACGCGGACCAACCGCGACAAGCGTAGCTTAACCTGATCAATTGATGCGGCTGTTATTACTTCTCCAAAAGCCCTTCTTAGCCAAAATTCTAATTATTATTAAAGTGGTTTTGCTATTGTCTGTCATTGTAGTAC
The DNA here is from genome assembly GCA_948474745.1 of Oligia latruncula. NCBI lineage: Eukaryota > Metazoa > Arthropoda > Insecta > Lepidoptera > Noctuidae > Oligia > Oligia latruncula. The sequence continues at coordinate 15,662,738 of OX419688.1, forward strand.
AAGTAGGTACTCTTATCTACCACCTACCCTAGGATTCCAGATTCCTAATTTATTAATTCTGCGGCTAAATCTGTAAGCGGTTTGCTATTTAGGTTACCCAATCACAATCAAATCTCAAGATAGGGTAGCTTATTTACAGATCAGGGATTCTTGATTAGGCTTTCAGACACCGAGGGATAATCCCTTTTTAAGATGGGAAGAGATGCCTATTTTTAACGGACTTCAAAAAAAGAAGGTGGTTCTCAATACGGTTGTTTTTTTTTTTTGCTTAAATTTGTTGCCTCAGAACTTCGTTATTTATAAGCGGATTTTAAAAATTATTTTTTATTTGAAAATAGAGTCGGTGGCAAACAACGAAAATGCGAACCCAACGACACCGACTTAAGAAATTAAAGTTATTTTTCACTTTGTCTTTTTTGGAAGTCAGTTGTTTTTTTTTGTAAAATTGTTTTTTAGCCAAGAATTTAAGTCAAGCGTGAATTATGAATTTCAACCTTATTTCAACTGAGAAGACTTTACATTGCATAGGTATAATAATAATAGAACGTAGCTGTGTTAAGGTACAACCGGGTTACAGATGATCGACGTCGACTAGTTGCTATTGATCGCATTAAAACATATTCGGTATTTTTTCGGATTTATGTACAACCGACCATTGATCGATATGGTCGCTAAACCCGACTGTGATGAGTTCACGGACGAATGAATGTCTGTATGTCTGGAGTTCTGTGATATGAGTGTATGAATTTGTCTAATTTTCTTTAACTAATGTAGACATTTTCTGTTACAGTAAAAAATATATGGTCTGTTAAAAGTGAGTTCCACACCATGCACCGATCAACATAGTGGCCCAGTGGCCCTAGCTAACGAGTTCTAGGTCGTAGGTTCCAACCCTGACAAGCTTTGTGTAAATTATCTCATAACCACTGCTCTCAAAACGGTGAAGGAAAACATCGTGAGGAAACCGGCTTGTCCTAGAAACAAAAATTCGAAGATATGTGACATACCCGCCGCACTGGGCCCGCGCGGTAGATTACGGATTAGATTCACCCACAGAGAGAAGGCCTGTGTCCCAGCAGTGGGAACATTGTAGGCTGATTATATGATCAACGTTGAAAGAAAACATTTCACCGTGATCCTATCATGCACCATACGAAAAACGCCGTCTGTTTTCACCTCTATTTAGTTCATAACACGCACAACATGTTCGAAATTAATTAGGGGATAAATTACTCCGCTTACTCCTAGACAATAGTTGCGGGTATTAATTAGCGCTACACGTCTACGAGTACAATATCGTTATTAATAATAATTACATTATTACTACCCTGTTCTGTATTCTATATTAACGAAGCCGCAGGTGCTTGGGTAGCTATACAGTGTTATTGGTAAAAGATTAACAACCTCTTAAGAGGTCATTGTACTCATCATTATAAACAACTTTTAATATGGGACCAAACATTAAATCGCTAAAAAAAATCTGCTGTTCCCTACATTTTGACGATTTATACGAACATGTAGGGAACAACTGATTTTTTTTTCGCGATTTTAATAATAGGATAATATTAGGAGGATATGTAGGTGTAATGTTGTCCATCATATCATCATTTCATAATCTGTTCGACAACTACGAGTAATACATAGATTTCAAGGCGTGTATGGGATTTCCCATTGACAAAAATGGCGAACTTTCATCCGTATTTAGCCTCTTTACGGGACGAATTTTCAAAAATCCTTTCTTAGTTCTTTCTTAGTGCTTCTAGACATGTTCTAGACCCAGCGATTTACGCTGTGGGGTAACGGTCAGTGAATGAATGAATGAATTTAAGTTTTTAATAAGTAGATCAATACACAATATACAATTGGGGGAGGCCTATGTCCAGCAGTGGACGTCTTTCGGCTGAAATGATGATGATGATCAATACGACAAAAATGAAGCGTCTCTATAGACGCTGAAACGACGTGAAACAACTATTCGTTCCACAGTTATTTTAACTTTGACAGCTGCATCCAACAGCAACCTTATTATAACAACAATAAAGATCACCGTGATTTTGACAGACTTGTCAGTACCAGCAATCCAACTGCAACCTTATGTCTTCGAAAATAAAGATCAATTTGGTTTTTGATAGATAGTGTTGCCAAATCAGAGGTACTTAAAATAACTGTAAAACGACTTATAAATACTAGGAGGTTATCTTTTCAGGTTTATCTCGTGGTAAAAAGGTTAAAATTGTAAATAAGAGGAAAACCCTAAAACTGTAAGTAATCAAATTATATTATATCTGTCGCTTTCGCAGTTTATTGTTCTCGTAAAAATAATTATATAACCTCGACTTTTTCGCAACTTCTTTTCATAATTTTTCCTTCATAAAAACACGCGAAATGAATGAAGATGTTAATTTTAAAACCGTTATTATTTTCATAAAAGTCCTAATTTAGTATAAAAAAGTAATATAAGTACCCCCGTCTTTTGTATAAGTACCAAAATCAAATAAACATTTCAAAAGGACTTCACGTTCTGTGATAAAAATCTAAAGTTTTATAAAAACATCGTTGAAAAAGGTACTAAATTAACTTTCTGGGGCATCCGTACTTTTCCTGGCTACTTTATTAATTTCACTTAAGCCTCTGAAACCTTCAAAAGGATATTTTTATAATAAAAAAATAAATTACAACCTCTAATGTTTAGGGATGTTTATGTTCATTGAAATTGACGTCCTGAGCTTCTGCAGCGGACATTTTACTTTATGTGGAGTTCTAATTTGGGACACAGGCCTCCTCTCGGTAAGAGGGAGTGGGCCGTAATCCACCACGCGGGCCCGGTGCGGGTTGGTACATGTCACATGTATACGAATAGTTGGTTCTAGGACATGCCGGTTTTCTCACGATGTTTTCCTTCACCGTTTTGAGAGCAGTGGTGATGAAATAATTGACACAAAGGAAAGCGCTTGTCTAGGTTCAAACCTACGACCAAGTAAGTCCCGGCCGCTACCACTGGGCCACCACTGCTCCTAAAACTTCATACGGAGACAGAGGGCTGTCAACAGTAAAGTGAAGCCGGTTTCGTAAACATGTGTGCACATAGTGAGGTGTAGTTTGATTGTAAATGTGTGCGTGTGAGCGTGTAGGTATGCACAGAACGGAGGTGTAGTTTTTGCATGCTTCACTGTATTGTTTGCAGCGCTATGTCTTGACTTTTTATTTGGTCTGAGGAGTAGGTATTAATAATGAACTTGAACGTAAATATTTGATTTTCAGTGTACCTATTGGACGGCATGAAAAGGATATATTTTGTTTGTGGTCGGCGTCCGGAGGCGAACGGTACGCTGCCTGGGGTTATATTGAAAAGGGTCCGACTAGCGTTTGTATGTAACATGACTTTTAATTAGACTTAGGTGAAACTTTTCTCATGAATGTTATTTCAACGTTAGTTTTGTAAAAACCATTTTGTCTTTTTTGTAAAACCAGTAATCCGTGTGTCGTACTTAGGTAATTGTTTTTAAGACGAAAGTTGCAGTATTTATTGGGAAATTCATTAATCGACGCGCCCGAGTCGGTATCGCTCGGAGTTTTAATTACTGGGAATGAAACCACTCGTAGACACGTTGTCTTTTTACTGTATTTATGTATCACGTGATGTGTAACCAATATATACCTACGTTAAATCCACCCGGATCTGTAGTAAGAATGGGGGTCCCCCAGGGCTCAATTCTCGGCCCATTTTTATTTATTATTTATATAAATGACTTGCCTTACGTCTCCTGATTTTGTTTCTATAAGTAGGTTTGTACAAACACTTTTACACGTCAATCATATTTTAAAAACTAGATGAGGTTGGCGTATCCTATCTAACTACTCTGAGAAGAAAGGTCGAAACAAACTCAGAGGTTATGACCTCTGAGTTTAATAAAGTTTAGTTTTATAAAGTCCAGACATAATCTTGGTGTGTGAAGATTGGTGACCGAAATGGTCTTTTGAATAAAGAACCATACAGACTGAGTGGACATGTCCAGTCAGTGCATACATTTGTCAGTAATCATGCAGCTCAACTCGGAGCTCTCATTTTATTGTTGTCACCACAGATATAGATAGACCTAGATAACGCAAGTATCACGAACTGTATGAAAACCAAGCGTGCCATTTTGACTACCTACTATGACGTCAAAAGCTCGCGCTCTCGCTCACGCTCACTCAGCCAGCAGTACACAGGACTGAGCGCGAAAGTGGCGGCTTATGATTCTTTATCGTAAGCTGGTACGATTTTTGGCACGCGAAGTAGTTGCTCTTGCGTTATCTAGGGGTATCTATATCTATGGTTGTCACTAATCGTTATTACGATGAACTGCTTTTAGTCATCGCGTGAGTATTCCCTTTCAATTGTTTCAACAATGCCCGAGTACCTACAAGGCTATATTTAAAAAAACCCCTAGAAAAGATTTCCATTAAGAAAATTCCGTTCCACTTTCAGAAAATATGTTATGTCTCTAAGGACCATAATTTTTCTCTAAAAATTTCGCGGTCGTTCGATACTGCCTTCATATTATTTATGTAGAACTGATGAAACTTTACCACTAATTGCAACTGAAATTATGCCTAGTAATATATTTTAATAGGCACTCGTATGTATATAAAATGACAGATATAAAGGTTATTGGTAAAACATTAACAACCTCTTAAGAGGTCATTGTACTCATCATTATGAACAACTTTTACCATGGGACCAAACTTGAAATCGCGAAAAAAAAAATCAGCTGTTCCCTACATTTTGACGATTTATACGAACATGTAGGGAAACAGCTGATTTTTTTTCGCGATTTCATGTTTTTTTTTATATTATTAAGGCGAATGTTTGTGAGTGCACGTGTGTGTGTTTATATGTTTGTTACATCTTCACGCTCAAACGGCTGGACCAATTTTGATAAAATTTTGTATGGAGGTAGCTGACACCCTGGATTAACATATAGGCTACTAGTTTTATCCCGATATTCACACGGGATCGAAACTTATGCGGGTGAAACCGCGGGGCGCAGCTGGTTTAAAATAAGCCATTAATAAAACATGTAGGTAGGTCTATAACTAATTAAAACGTACGTGGTCTCATCGTATGGTAATAGCTTTTTAATCTGTGAGGAACAAAATGCTTATGCGACCCTATTACAATTTTATTTCGCTAACGTGTCAACCCTGTGTTTGATCTTTTTTTTCGTTTGTTGGTATTAAGGGCCTGTACACACCACGTTTTTTGTTGGTATTAAGGGCCTGTGCACACCACGTTTTTTAAACGCGCCGTTGACGCGCGTTTGTAGCGATACAGACGCGAGTCAGACGCAGCCTGTAGGAAGACCTTCTGTAGGATAAAAGCGCGCCGTTCGACGCACGTTTAAAAACGTGGTGTGCACAGGCCCTAAAGGAACATATTGACTATTCAATATTAATATTTACCATTTGCATATTAATATTGAATAGATATATTTTCTTTAAATCATAACCATGTTGGTCCACCCCTTGGGCTTCTTTAGTTTTTTACCCGACTGCGGCGAAGCCCAAAAGGAGGGTTATTAATAAAAGGTCACTGGATATTATTAGGTACTAATAGAATTCTTTAGAAATCTATAGGTATTTTACTTATAGCGAATTCTTTAAAATATCATATGCCTAATGGCGTATCGTTTTCTAAGTATTAAAAGTTACTCAATACATGCTCAATACCTACACTTCCCGTGACCCAAGGGCTGGCTTTGTCTGACCTTGACCATTGCCGTACAACATGGTAATGCCGCCAGTCTCTTGGGTACATTACCAGTCAACAGCGATGCGGATGAATTTTTCGACGCTATATTATTTTAGTTTTAGTTAAGTTAGGATTTAATTTTCTTATACAGTCAAATAAAGTATACCTACCTACTGATATCAGTATTTCAGATTTCCAAGAATTCATTTCTGACTCTCGGCGAAATACGTGTAGATACCAGTACCTACCATTGTAAATGAGATAAATAAAAACTGGCCAAGTGCGAGTCGTACTCGCACACGAAGGGTTCCGTACCACAAGGCAAATACGCCGAAAAAAACACGTTTGTTGTATGGGAGCCCCCGTTAAATATTTATTTTATTTTGTTTTTAGTATTTGTTGTTATAGCGGCAACAGAAATACATAATTTGTGAAAATTTCAACTGTCTAGCTATCCCGGTTCTTGAGACACAGCCTGGTGACAGACAGACGGACGGACAGACAGCGAAGTTTTAGTAATAGGGTCCCGTTTTTACCCTTTGGGTACGGAACCCTAAAAACACAATATTTTAAATCCAGTTCAATAGTTTATCGGGTAAACAGTATTTGGTACCCTGATAACCTACTTTGGTTGTAACGCAGGCTCGCCACAAGCGATATGCATAAACAAACAATTCCTTTTCACGTAATTTATTCGAGTCACAAACGCAACCATATGAGTTCTAGTTCTCGAACAAAGTTAGATGAGGATAAAAAATGTGTTTGTTTGGAGGACGTCAAATACGCTTTGAGTGTTCTCTATATTCTGTTGATAACTAGCTTCTGCCCGCGACTTCGTCCGCATAGAAGTCAACTATACCATAAAACATCCTATGACACTTGAAAATAGTAAAGCTTTCTATCAGTGAAAAAAATGTTTTAATCATCCATCATCATCGGCCTAGCCTTTTCCCAACTATGTTGGGGTCAGCTTCCAGTCTAACATCAGCTGAATACCAGTATTTTACATGGAGCGACTGCCTATCTGACCTCCACAACCCAGTTACTGGGTAATACGATACCCCTTTTGGTAAGACTGGTTGTCAGACTTTCGGGCTTCTAACTACCCGTAACGACTGTCTGTAAATTTTTTAATCATCCGATTTTATAAAAATGTTTCTGTTGTTTCAGTAGTGCTATTCTGTAAAAATCTCACCGTGAAAACTTACGTGAAGTGAGCTTGAAGTGAACTGTCATTCCACCTAATGCTAGGGATGGACACTATTGACAGCTCACTTCTAACTCACTTCACGGACTTCACCTAAGTTCTCACGATGAGAACACACAACACAGAATAGATCATCTTTTACAAACAAACAAACAATTTCAACCTCTATATTAGATCAGATTAGATAATTAAAGCTCCTTACTCGAAAACGATGCTATAAGCTTGCTAATACATTGCCATTTAAAACCAACATATTTCATACCAGTAGCTTCTTAAATCTTCAGCCGTATCTAGAAACAAATTCCTAAAGCCTATTCCGACCAACAATTTTGATATTACATAAATAATAATTATAATAATATTATTATTATATAATAAACCATTTATTTTCAGGTAACAAAGACCCATACATACATACCCCTAAGTATACATAATAATATAGTAACAATTTTGTTAGTAAATAAAACTTAATAACTATGTTAGTATCACTTAATTGTACTAAGTCTTTGTGCGTTCTGGTGGCACTTGTCCGCGAAAGCGGCGGAATACCACATCCTGCGGCCAAAAATTATAATAAGAAATAAGGCCAGTCAAATAGATCAGCTTCGAAGCGAACGATTATTGGTTAATATAATAGTAATGAAGATTGATGTGACGTTAAAAGAAAACACGATTCAATATCGGAACCTAATCAATCAATCAACTCAGCCTTTGCAGTCCACTGCAGGACAAAGGCCCCTGCGCCACAATACTTTGACCACCGCTTACCGCATCCAGTCTGTCCCAACCACGTTTTTAAAGTCGTACTACGCTTGCCGATACGCGGTCCTCACTCCAAAACTCGTCTGCCCCACACCGGCCTTCGGTGAGTACTCTCTCTGAAGTCTGAATCCTGCCAACACTCAAAAACCTTTAAGGATTAAAAGAAAATTGTTTCCGTTCATTCTGTTTATAATATTGATAACACGTATTAAAGGTGAGTCTTAGCTCAATAATAACGGTAAAAGCTCTTCAAATCCGCTGCATTATTCGAAAGGTGTAAGGTCTCAAAGACCAGCAGGGTAATTGCGTAACACACTATCAGGTTTCATTTTGACAGTTCAACAACATTCATTGCGTTATTTGCGTTGTTCAGCAGAGGCATTTTTCGAACTTAAGGAGCAATGGATTAGAAATATTATGCTTCAAAATGATTCAAATTGATAGTAATAGTGTGTAACGCAATTAGGGCCGTTGGTCCCGGCTCTCATTCGTGGATCTTTGACAGTCGTTACAGGTAGTCAGAAGCCCGAAAGTCTGACAACCAGTCTTACCAAGGGGTATCGTATTACCCAGAAACTGAGTTGTGGAGGTCAGATAGGCAGTCGCTTCATGTAAAATACTGGTATTCAGCTGCATCCGTTTAGACTGGAAGCCGACCCCAACATAGTCAGGAAAAGGCTAGGCAGATGATGAATGTTATCAACAGTTTTCTGTCGAACAACTTAGATATGGTGAATATTCCTGTCGGTAGGCTTTGATTATAATTTAATCAATAGCTCTTGTCAGTGCGCTGTGACTATATGGAGTACAATTAATCCAATTATAATAGCCAACGATCGAGGTAAATTAATTCAGAACATGAGTGACATCGCTCTAGGCTATATTGGCATAGGCACGGCGAACTTGATTCATATGATACCAAATACTCAATGGTTAAAATTATCAGTAATCAACGTGTAAAGCAGCCAAGGTGACAGGTAAATTATTTAACAGTCCTGTAAGTAAAAAATAAAAGGAATTGAGGAACCTTTAACTGTCCTAAAAGGGCCCCTTTTAATTGTCGGGTCCCGTGGCCCTTTAGGTACGGAACGGAACCCTAAAAAAGAAGGCTTTTGCTTTGCAGTGAAAGAAATAAATCTACCGGATAAAAGCTTTATCAAGGTTTAGTAACTCTTGGCAGAAGCAGTTCATTCCCTAAGTTAAATCATTAAGTGATTCGTGAATACAAAACAAGATGTTTTGTGTGGGACTACCGCAGCCTAGCCAAGGATTTATCACGTTTCTTTTTTATTTAAACGTTTTATGTTGTTTCTTGTTTTTAGGATTCCGTACCTAAAGGCTAACGAGACCCTATTACTAAGGCTCCGCTGTTCGTCCGTCCATCTGTCACAGGACTGTTTCTTTTGAACCGTAATAGGTAGATAGGTTTTAAATTTTCAGAGTGTCTACTACTATGTATAATTGTATATAGCCGCTGTAATAACAAATAATTAAAATTAAAATTAATTTAAACTTAATAGTAACGTATTTGTATACTAAAATATTTTAAAAAACGTAGTGTTAGATATTTTGCGGTGGTACGGAACCCTTCGTTGGCGAGTCCAACTCGCATTTGGCCGCTTTTTTTTATTTCCACGTTTTATCCCTTGTTTTTTTTGCGCCTAAATCCTTATAAAACTGCCCTATTTTTCTTAGAACACACGCGCTTTCATTTGGTTTACTTTCTTCGTAATTCGACACGTTTGCTTCTTTCATTGTACAACTTGATCCAATGTTACAGGATAGTGTTACTGTCTTAAATGACGTGATATTTCTTTGTCTCGAGACAGAAGGAAAGGAAGAAAAATGTTTTGTCATTTTGGTAGTTCTTATTTTTATTATAATTTAGGTACCTACTTGGCTTTTATATAGGCTTGTCCCTTACATGATACTTACATATACCTTTCTGCGTAGCGTTTTCCCAAATATGTTGGGGCCGGCTTTCAGTCAAACCGGATGCAGCTGAATACCAGTATTTTACATGGAGCGATTGCCTATCTGACATCCACAACCCAGTTACTGAGTAATACGATACCCCTTGGTAAGATGGTCCAATCTAGTTGGAAAAAGGCTAGTTAAATTGATTGATTTATGCAACTAAATAATTTTGATGATTTTGATATTTATGTGTACTGTGTACTTAGTTTTTGACTCTTCACGACATGTGTTCCGAAAATTTTCTTTTTCTGCCACATTTTCAGTGAATAATTACACGTGACTACATTTTTTATCAATATGAAACGAAAAGCACTTAGTTCCTTATCGAATTTGACTTGCTATAAAGTAAATTGACACGATTGGCGACGCGCCAACATAAATATAAATTTGTCACTAAACGGTGACTTTATTGCGTTAACCGGTGATGTGATAAACTGTCACCTGGCCGCGATAACTTATAACATTATTAGTTACCTTATGAACATATTTATTGGACGTTTTATTTATTAAAATCGTGTTGACTAGGTGTTATTGGATGGATAAAAATATTAGTTTAGTGTGAATTATGGGGGATGCGCTGAAAAATATAAACGCGGGCTGCGTTTAAATTTTCTTACGAGTACAATAAAAAATCGCTGCCCACCGTGGCATACACCAGAATGAAAATAGCTATGCTGGTCTTGAAAGGGCTTATAGGCACACGTTTGATATATTATATGGTTTCTTTTGTTATCACACTAATATTATATTAGGCGAAAGTTTGCGAGGGGGTGTGTGTGTGTGTTTATATGTTTGTTACTTCTTCACGGTCAAACGGCTGGACCAATTTTGATAAAATTTTGTATGGAGATAGCCGACACCCTGGATTAACATAGGCTACTTTTTATCCCGATATCCCCACAGGATCGACATTTACGCGGGTAATACCGCGGGGCGCAGCTAGTTTTAAAAATAAAGAGCTCTTAAATAACTTTATTCAAAAAAATCTTCAGATTTAATATTTTGAATTTTAGAAGTCAGCTCGCTACTTTCTCGAATATCGCGCCGTTTTCTAACCCTTATTATTCAATAATATTAGCCGCAAAACCACGAAATAAAATCATAAAGCATATCTCTCCAGTGTACCGTAAACTTAGGATAAAGAAACTATAACGAGCAGGGGGCGCAGAGGAACTATTTTGAAATAATCTGAGCAGAGATAGGGTTATAAAACATGGATACGACGAGCGTCCCGAGAGAGCCACATATTCATTCACATCACAAGATCCAATCTTTTATACATGCCGTTATCGAATTTAGTTACGTGTGAAATGTACTGGCGTGCGCAACCTACTGAGCTATCTACGTCTTTATGTCTCTTCTTGTTTTTACCACTTTTAATGTCCGTGTTCGTCCATTCGGTTAATGTGTGTGACCAGTCGCCGAACGGCAGTAAAAGAACTAAATAAAGTGCACACATAATCAGCCTATAATGTTCCCACTACTGGGACACAGGCCTCCTCTCTGTGAGAGGGAGTGGGCCGTAATCCACCACGCGGGCCCAGTGCGGGTTGGTAGATGTCATATCTTCGAATTTTTGGTTCTAGGACATGCCGGTTTCCTCACGATATTTTCCTTCACCGTTTTGAGAGCAGTGGTGATGATATAATTTACACAAAGTAAAGCGCCTATCTGGGTTCGAACCTACGACCTACAACTCGTAAGTCGCGGCCGTCACCACTTGGCCACCACTGCTCCCAAATAAAGTGCATCTGCTGCTTATCAAGCAGAGCCAGGCCTGTGAGCATGTGAAAGAGTAATTGGTGGAAGCTGTATGTATAGATTTGCATGACTAACGGACGAAGGATGATTTGGATTACTCGTTTCAGGCTTTTTAACTTGAGGTTGAACTTTTGACCAATAAAGTCCTCATAATAGGTATTGGTTACGTGTACCGGAATAATCGTTTGCCGGATGAACACTCAAAACACTCTATTCGTCGAGGGTCGCTCTTGCTGAATGGGAGGAGGGAACCCTTTTTAACCGAACGCAACAATACTGCAGTTGAAATAGATAAGAAACGAAGTCTTTCACGAGAAGCTTTACTACTAGCACATATTTCGCTCAACTTGAAAGCACTCTGCAGTTCTATTCATATTGTGATTGAACACCCTTAAATAAAGACAAGATAGAATAGTAGGTAGACGGGTACGTCGACTATAGAAAACTAGAAAGGCCGAGACCCCGCCGTGCCTCGGAAAGCACGTTAAGCCGTTGTCACAGTCAAATCATTTATTTCAAATAGGCACATTAAAGGCACTTTTGAACGTCAAAAAATACAACAAAATAGAATTTATTCTAGTCGCCCATTCCAAAAGGTAGTTTTCGTATACAGAAGAATGGGCAAGAAACTCCACCGTTACTCTTTTAAAATGTTTTATAAGGTTTTGTATCATAATATAATTGTAAGTGAAGACGATGCACCTAGAATAAAATTAGTCTACCACAAAAGGTAAAAAGAATTAAAAATGAAGGAATGACAGGTAAATCAATTACGTGATAGATACATGGTGCTCACATATTTACAAATTATTTAAAAATATTGTAAATGTAGATGATTTTCCTAGAATTTTAACAAGTGTGTCATCAGTTACTGTAGTCACAGATTGTAAAAATTAATGTCATAAAATTTAAAAAAATATAAATTAAATTAAGAACCAGTTTGATTTTGTCTAGACTCTAGATTGTCCTATGGAGCAGGACCAACATGTTTCCAAACATTCTCATCTTGGACATAATCCTCTAATTTGTAATATCCTTGTTTACTTGTTTACAAAGTGTACCTACTTTTAATATGAGTTTTAAATTTTCTTTCATTTAATTGCAAGTCACAAGGTATTTTGTTGTAGCATTTAACACATTACCCCATAAAAGATATATGTACCTACTTTAGATAATCTGAAAAAAGGTTGACCTAATTTATCTTTATTTCTAGTATTAAAATTATGTCTATCACTTATTTTATTAATAAGATGTTGATTTTTTCTTACACACATATTATTTTCATAAATGAATTGACAAGGTACCGTCATGATATTAACCTTTTTAAATAGTTCCCTAAGAGATTCGCGGCGACGGAGATTGTAAATGGCTCTGACAGCTCTCTTTTGTAAAATAAAAATGGATTCAATGTCAGCAGCCCGACCCCATAGTAAAATGCCACATGACATAATACTATAATGTGGAAGTAACTAAAATAGACCAAACGCGCGGTTTCTACATCTGTTAACTGTCTTATCTTTCTAACAGCATAAGCGGCCGAGCTTAGCCGCCCCGCAATACTTAGATGTTATATGAGGTCCCCATTGTAATTTCTCGTCTAGCGTGATTCCTAGGAAAACTGTCTGATTAACAAATTCTAGTTTTTGGCCATTCAATATAATTTCACATTCGCTACTTCTAACATTCGGTAATTTAAATCTAATGCATTTGGTCCCGGCTGTCATTCTTGGATCTTTGACAGACGTTACGTGTCATCAGAAACCCGAAAGTCTGACAACCAGTCATACCAGAGGGTATCGTATTACCATAGTAACTGTGTTGTGGAGGTCAGATAGGTAGTCGCTCTCGCTCCATGTAAAATACTGGTGTTCAGCTGCATCCAGTTGGACTGTAAGCCGACTCGAACATAGTTAGGAATAGGCTAGGTAGATGATGATGATTTAGAACCTTAGGGCCTAGATAAAGTGACATTCTATAAGCAATAAGGAAGCAAATAACTATGATGGAAAACTCAAAAAATTCGATTGTTACCGAAATGCATAGGTCGATCCCCTTGAAAGTCGTTGTAAAAATACGAAACGCTTTGAAAGCGATTGTCACTAGTCGGGGCTCTCTTGTCATATAATATACGTAGCGAGTAGTAACTTTATTCCTCATTTCAGCCGAAACATAGGCCATAGGCCTCCCCCAAGTATTATTCCTATATATTAGTACTTCGACCGGTTCTGTGTTTCTCGCATCCAACGGGTTCCTGCGGCCTTCACAAGGTCGTCGGTCCACCTTGTGGGAGGCCTTCCAACGCTACGTCTTCCGGTACGCGGTCGCCACTCCAGAACCTTTCGGCCCTATCGGCCATCTGTTCTGTGTTCCCTTTATTGTTATTACATAAATTAAGATAGTTTACGCTCAATATTTTGAGAGTTATGCGACGATAAATATTTTTCGAGCTCTTTTTTTTATTTTTTTTTTATCATGATACAATTCATATACCTACAATTTATGAAATATTTTTGAATAGGTAAGTCTTCTCAATTTATTTTCTGGCTTGTAATACCAATACGGTTAACTGTGCGACAAAAAACTAAGCGTTTTACGGTGTCCTACGTTTAATGCCTTAATGTGACAAAGTCCAAACGTGATCAACGTTTTTTTCGTATTGTGATCGTACTACGAAAGATAAGTATAAAACAAATAAACAAATGGAAACTTGTATTCCTTGCCCTAGCAATCTGCGATTTCTTGTGTATCCTTCTGTGTTTGTGTTGTGTTTGTTTGCACAATCGAACACAAACATCGTTGTTACAATCGGCAAGCCGATAGGAAACCTCTTGTTACCTGGAAGCTCGATAAGAATTGAAATATTGTATTGTGTGAGATAAAATGTATTGAACAAGCGTGTTTGAAATATTGAGGATTTGTTTGCTCTTTTCATTGATTTTATAAGTCCAGTTCTTTCCCTAAAATTAATCAGTTACCTAATATTACTCATTTGTCTAGCCTTTTTCCAACTATGTAGGGATGACTTTCAGTCTAACTAGATGCAGCTAGAATACCAGTATTTTACATGGAGCGTCTGACCTCCACAACCCAGTTACTGGGTAATACGATATCTCTTACTAAGACTTTTGTGCTTCTGACGACCGGTAACGACTGTCAAAGATCCAAAAATGACAGTCGGGACGTCTTAACGTGCGTGCTTTCCGAGGCGCGGGGGTCTCGGTATGTAAAGATGGTCCCATCCACGGACCGACCGCGGCAAGCGTAGACCTAATAGATCGACCCCTGCGGCTGATATTACTTAGCCATGAGCCCTTCTCCAAGTATTAATTTAAGCTGTTTCTTTAAAGTTTATTCGTTATGTGAGCCAATTTTATAAGCAGACTTCTAATGGCTATGCTCTACTTATCGATATGCCTTGCTGTGGAAAATGATCTTCATGATCATGACCTTTAACCATCTAAGTGATCTTCTTTATCAATATTTTTTCTTCCATTTCATTATCAAAACTGTATTTTCCTTGACCGTTGACATCCTCAACACAACATTTAGTATCCCTCACATATCACCATTTACAATATCCATGAATTTCAATACCCCATAATATACACGTATATAACATTTTTACTGCGTGCCCGTAGGTATACATATAAGTTATTTACGACGGCTAACCTACTTGGTGGGAGCTGTAACTCCATATTAACAGGCCGTCATTACTTTTATATCGCTTACGCAAAAACCAGATCTTGTTTTGATCATGTGGTTGAATGAACAGAAAGCAGAAGGCGATACATGAAACCTCTTTGCGATATCTTTCATGAAAGGTACTTGTTTACGTTGTATTCGAAGTTAGTTGAATGGAACAAGGAGCATGTTTACGTACGTTGAAGAAGGCGGTGTGTGCTCTGCTTAACTTTACCGGTGGTTCTTTGAACAGTAACAGTAACGTTAATACACGAACGATATTAAAACGGAAAATAGGTACTCGTTTCGTAAAACTCATATATTATGATATTTCTTTAGTTTTAAGACTTTATTCATTCATATCTATGGGTGATAATAATTATTGTGCTTGCCTCATAAAAACAATATGCTTTAGGAGTATTTTCGATTAAAAAAATGATTAGACTTTTTATTTTCAAACAAGATAATATACAAAATATAAAGCTAACAGACTTTTCAGTCAACGGTCGTTGAAATAAGTGCCCTGAGTGGAATACCTCGTTATTAAGTTCTAGTTGGCTGCTCAATAAAAAAAGCTATCGTTACAAATAACATTTTAACGCACAATAAAACACCAAATATTACCCAAAAATATAAGCATTACTTGTGATTTGTGATAGAAAAGTTACTCAAATCGTAGTGAACATAATATTATCGCTGCGCGGACAGTCTATTAATGCCTGTCCAGCAATGGCCGAAGTTTATAAGTTATGGCCAACTCCAAGCAAATTAGCTTTTCAAACACTATATATCGGGACGGCGGCGGCCATCAAACACTTTACTGAGATGGGAAGCGTTTCATTACGTAACTCTACGAGTTATTTTTGCCTGTTGAGCTAAAAGAATTTGGAACTTTTGGAAGCGCGTTACTCTCAGTATACGATGTGACATATTTTTGTAGTGTATTAGTTAACAAATCTTTTAGGTATTAGGGAAAGAGTAATTTTTAATATACATAACACACAAATAATTTTTGTTATACGTTATGGTTCGCAATCGTTCGAAGTTAGCTTCCAGACTAATTAAATAAAACTTACCATAATATTATAGAAAACATACTTACCTAATTACGATAATATTGAAATCCAAATACACGGTGTAGTGGACATCGACGCGCAAACTGTAACCATGAACTCAGCACACTATTCTAGACGCCCTAGGGTAGAAAATTTTCGTCAGTTACGAGTATAAAAAAAAATCAGGTGTTTGACCTACGCGGTCAAAATACATGGAACAACTAAGTAATTAAAAAAACCTCAAGCGGCGAAAATATAATAACCTTATCGGAAATTATATTTTCAAGCCGTTTGGGGTTGAAAACCTCGGGCCGTGGACTCCGAGTGCTCATGGTCTTTTTAAAGAAATTTCGAAACGGCTGGTTGACACTTCCCGTGACCCAAGGGCTGGCTTTTACCTTGGCCAGAGGCTAAGCATCGCCATACAACGTGGTAATGCCGCCAGTCTCTTGATTACCAGTCGACAGCGATGCGGATGAATTATTCGACGCTATTTTTTAGTTTCTGTATAGTTCTAGTTAAGTTAGGATTTAATTTTGTTATTTTTAGATTTGGTTAAAAAAAATTACCGACAAAAATTTTCAACACTGTGGGGTTCAGAATCATGTACTGAACTTCATTGTAACAGGCCGCACGTCGACGCCCCTGCCACCCTGTATAGAACCATAATATGTAGCATCTTTTGTTGTTTATTTGTTTGTCTTTACTTTGAAATAGACTGCGGGATATGAAAGTCTCAAGATATTATAAAAGTTGTGTGTTTTGTTTCAGAAGTGACTTCACGCGGTGCTGATATCAAACCTCAGTTATTGGAAAACCACCCGGAAAATAAAAAGGTATGATTTTCTATACCAACTTATATAAATATTTCTAAGAAATTTAGTCTTGGTAATAATGTGAGGCATCCCACAGTGTAGTAGATTCTTTGTGGGTCTTCATTGTTCAATGGTTTGTTTGACGTTACGAGACCAACTTGAGTCTCGTCTACCTATTTTACTATCAAAAAGCGGTTTGAACCCAAAACTCCTATATTCGTCGCGATCATTTACGAAGGCCGGATATTAGCATTTGGCGAGCCCACTAGGTACTAGATCACGCACAGGCCGAACACGGGCTTCATACAAACGAGCAATTGGTGACTTATTAGAACTAAGCCAGGTGGTGCACGAACTTCTAGAAACGGTGTTAGGTAGGTACTCTAACTGGGATTGGGTAATGTAGAATTCATGTCTAGCATAGATTATGTCAATAATGTAGACCTATGTTATACCTGATAAGTTTTTTTTTATACAAACCTTTAAGAAATCTTTGCAGAATCACACACTAATATTATAAACGCGAACGTTTGTGAGTGTGTGTGTGTGTTTGTTACTACCAACCAATTTTGATAAAATTTTGTATGGAGGTAGCTGACACCCTGGATTAACATATAGGCTACTTTTTATCCCGATATTCCCACGGGATCGACATTTGCGCGGGTGAAACCGCTGGGCGCAGCTAGAAATAATATATTTTCGATGGCGTTCCCACAGTTCGAATTGTATTTTTAATAAAAATATATACCGACGGAAAACCGATACATAAATTATATCGGATTATTTCAAAGAGACCTCCAACTTGTGGGTCTGTAAGCCTGTGAAGCGTTTAATAAAAGTTTAACGCTGCAGCCGGGTATTGTTAAAAAGTTCTGTTGTCTGTAGGTACTTCCACAAAAAATAGATGACTTATAATCCCCGGAGCGAAATGAGAAAATTCGAAAAGTTGAAAAATTTCTGGGAAAATTATTATAAAGTGGAGAGAGTGTTAACGGCGCTTTTGCGGGTCAATTATGACGGTACCATTGTGAAAATGCAAAGGTTTTTAGACAGAAATCATACTACAAGCGTCCCGCTAATTAGCCTAAAAAAATTAAGAAGAGGGGTGAAATTAAATGAAAACAAAAGAGCTCTTCAATTTATTCGGAGAGCGCTTTTTTCCGCGCGAGCGCTGCATTGTGGTGCTTCGATGATAGCTAGAGGATGTTTTATTTTCCGAGTTGCAAGAGGTTACGGAAGTACCGAGCGACGCCTCTTCCGCTCTGGATTATTCATTAATCTTTCCGTTAATTTTGTCGTAAAAACTGCTCAACGCTCAAAGCTTTGTAAAAACTGGGCTCATTTATAAAAATATATTTATTGATGTTTACTTCGCTAAGCCGAAGTATTTCATTGTGCGTTCGTTTCCATTTAGATTACGTATAGAATTACTATTTCTATACGTAATCTAAATGGATTACAATTCTGTCACTTGCATTTAACACCACACGATTATCATTAGATGGCTTCATTAAGATGAAAATCTCGATTCGGAAGTCTTTTTAAAGAAACAGCTATTACATTTATAAGTTGACTTGTCACGATGCATACATCTGTCATCGTGAGCTCAACCCTATTTTAGGGAGCTCAACGTCCTGTCGCTGGACGCTACTGGTGGAGCTGGTGATAAGTTAACGAGGCACCAGTAACTCATGCTCAGCCTGACACGTGCCGCTATTTATCGCATTCTCGCCACATTACACGTGTTTAATTATTACGAATGTGTGGGCTGAAGCACAATGGGTTTCTTTACCGTCTGACGATAGAACATTGTATGAGTTTGATTACGGAAAACGTGATTTTGTTGTGGTTGCGACTTTTCCGACTAGTGATCAAATAAATGAACGAGTTCTTACTAATGATGTTTCATGTTAATCTCAAAAACTCAAAGTTATCATTGAATCGTAGCTACCTACTTCACAAACAGTATTCAGAAACTATAAAATATCAGCTTCCGCCCGCGGCTTCGCCCGCAAGGTATGTCGATAAAAACTATCCTATGTCCTTCCCCGGGATGCCATCTATTTCTCTGCCAAATTTTATCGAAATCCGTTCAGTGGTTTAGGCGTGAAAAGGCAACATACAGACAGACAGAGTTACTTTCGAATTTATAATATTAGTATGGATAATCTTCAGCATCCAATAAATTAAACGATAAGCCCTCGTTACGACTGCAAAAGACAAAATCCATGCATAAATAATGCAAACATAAAGAGCCAGTAGCTTCCTTCAACATCAAAATATTCTAAATACACTTCCCAAACGTTCTTGTATTCTATCAAAACGTAAACCTATACAAAGGCCTGTCTTAGCCCAAATGCGATTAAAGTACAGATAACATATTAATAGCGACGATCCAACCTGAAACCTTTCTGAAAGCGGTACAAGATCCGCTCACTCGACAAAGGATAAAAGCAATTCTTATTCCCTTGAAAAAAAAAATACAACAAAAACAGCGCCTAAATTATTTCCAACCTCATTCGATTCAACTCGCAGTAACCTTTCGCTTGTTATCACTTTGAGCAATCTACACTAAGGAGACCCTAATTTCCGGTAAAACGTCGGCGTTTTCACAGAGAGGATTCTTTGGCGTCTTTTTCTGAAAGTTACCTTTTTGAAAGACGTTTCGGTGAAGGAAATACGAAGGATCGTTGTGTTACATAAAAAGACCTTAGCAGACATGCTGTTTTTAGTATCAGCAATTTAGTTGGAAGCTTGATACAGTGATGGAGCGGAGAATCTTGATAATATAGCGATAGCTAGGAAGAAGATTAGGAAGAAGAGTGGGGCGCGTCTCGTGGTTGGCGCTATCTGTACACCCACGTTTCACCAGTAACAGGGGGCGAGCCTATTGCCCTTACCCGAGCACAAATCCAGACTCTGGGCTGCTACTGAGAAATCCCTAACGGAAAAGCCCAATAAAACTTTACCCGACCTGGGAATCGAACCCAGGAGCTCTTGCTCAGCAGTAGCGATTGCGACCTCTAGACCAACCGATTTCTGATGTTATAAAAGTAGCATGTCTGCGAAGGCCTTAAGAGCTCAGCTGGCATGGAATGCCACACGCGTTTAGATCGGATGACAAATGAGTTTCAGACCTCAACCGCAATACTTTTGTTCTAACTTCTATTGTTTGAGTTTTTCAAGGACGTGACCGCTACACGCGTATGTAGTAAGTAAAAAAGTCGGTAAAAAAGAGGGACATTTTCATGAAAACTGTGGTTTCATTTTGCATTTTGGTTTTTAATTCGGATGAAAAAAAAAATACGGAAATAAAAACTGACCATGCGCATTCGAATTTTAAAACGTGAAAATATTTCACATTTTAAAATACTTGGTTTTTCGAGATATCGCCAACAATTGGTCGATTCTTCACGTGACCAGAGGGCTGGCCTATTTTTTGGCCAAAGAACCAGCATCCCCTTACAACGTGGCAATGCTGCCACTGCCAGCCTTTTTGGCATTTTTCCTGTTGACAGCGATGTGAACGAATTTTTTGATGCCCTATGTTTCTTTTCCCCTTTTATTTTTTAATATACATATTATTATTTATTATTTTAAGTCTTCTTACGTTATATTCTAACAAAAAAGTGATAATGTTTCACAGTACATTTTAACATAAAAGTGAAAATATTACACAGTAAGAACATTTACTAAAAACATCTATTGAGTCTAGACTATCGACAACCTTGAGCAATCCTCCGCCTTTTGTATCAATATAACTTCAAAACTATAATCGCTTTACTTGCTCCATAAACTCCTATTTTATCGATACTATTAGTCATTTCGGCATCTAGCCTATCGTTTTAATATATTTTACTTGTCCTTCGACAGTAATTGAATGAACTATTGGCCTCTCCAATTCCTCTTAGCGATGGGAAAACGTTATTCATGTTCCTTCACGTCTTCCATTGTAGGGAAATATTGAAATAAAGATCAGTGTTATTTCAAGCACTTAATATTTTGTTTTAGCTATCTTTTCTTAAATAACAAAATGTACATTTAATTGATGATGGTATTAACTAGATTAAATGGTGTTAACCAATTCGCCTAGCCTTTTCCCAACTATGTTGGGGTCGACTTTCAGACTAACCAGATGCAGATACCAGTATTTTACATGGAGCGACTGCCTATCTGACCTCAACAACACAGTTGTCAGACTTTCAGGCTTCTGACTACCCGTAACGACTGTCAAAGATCTGCGAATGACAGCCGGAACCATGGACGTAATATATAGAAGTAACTCTATATATTACGTCCATGGCCGGAACCAACTGCTTAATGTGCTTTCTCAGGCACGGAAGGGTCTCGGTATGTTATGACCATAGATATCCGAGTTATGATCCATCCACAAACCGACCTTGGCAAGCGATGCTTAACCTTGAAGATCGACCCGTGCGGCTGTTATTATTTAGCCACGAGCCCAGTTCAAAATTATGTTAGTAGTAAGTAAACCTTTTATAGTGTAAGCCGGGAGTCCAACAGCAGCTGCCCCTTTTAGATAAAAAAACGTCTTTCGAAGAAAATCGGGAAATTGCTAGTATAAAGAAAGAAATAGGATCATCAAGAAAAATCGATTTCACTTTATGAGATCCCAAACGGTACAAACATTATAGCAGTGTCTTCCTAAAAACCAACGCACCCTAACAGAAAAAAAATAAACTAAAAGAAAATATAATATTTATTTTCCATAAAATGAAGCTTGTTTAAGTGTAATGCACCGAAATGTTTGTTCAAAGGGACTAGACAAAGGCGAGCGGCGTCATGTGGCGCCTTTCCGTTTGTGTACGACAATAGAAACCCCAGTTTGATAAACAAAAGTATTTTATTTTATGAAAACAGTTCATGGTTAATGGGGTCTGTAAACGACGGATACATAAACCGTGGAAATAAAATTCACGCTGTATAAAATTGAAAATAATCCCTGTGAAACATTCGTGGAACATTTAGCTGCTAAGTGTTAAATCTTTAGTTTCGTTTATATCACCGCATTGAGCAATCCTTGCTTGATTATTTAACAGGCAGTCCCGAGTTCTGATCCCAATTCGAAAGCAGTTTCGTAGTTCCCTAATAAGGCATTTACTGTTATAATTAATTTACTTTATCGTGGAGTTAATAAATCCTTATTCGTATTCCATGGAAGTTGGGAGTGACGTCATCAGGCGAGATATCGCCGCGTCACGCAGGGCTGCCACTGAGCACGTCGCTGCGCTCTAGTTTCCTTTAACCCGGGGCTATGTATCAAAAATGTTGGGATTATGCTAATTACTCAATCTGTTCCGAGTAGCAGATGCCGGCGAAACAAGCCTTGCATATTCAATTACTTGGTAGAAATTTCATTTCGCAGTAGGGAAAAAGATACGTGCCAATATTACATTCTTCGATATAAAAAAAAAATTACGTTGAAAGGGAAAAACAATAAAAAAATCAACCCTCCAAAAAGTGAAATTTCCTTCACGTGATTCTTATTTTATGGTACAGTAGATATCATAATTTTTCAAACATCCCAGTATTATTTCTTAGCAACAAAATGCACGAACCGTTAAACAGAAGTGCCTATTTTCTCAAAAAAATACGTGCTCATGCTTCTCCATTCCATTTTTGTCTCTGCAACAATTCATGTGTTTTTTTCGCCCCTTTTCGGATATCACCAACCCTGGTGCGGCGCGCGACAAGTCCCGTCGTGGCGCGTCGCCAACTTCCTGAAACCACTGAAAAACTTTCCCCTTGTACTTCATATCTGTCCGCTCGCTGTACTCATTGCACAGTTACCCTGATTTTAATTAATAGGGCGTTTATGCTTATCTATGAAAAGGAATTCGTAGTTAATAGATGGTATTTTATGATGGGTTTTTTTCACGTTGCCTTTGTTACTATTTTTTTACCACAGATAAAAAATCTAGGTAGATACACCCAGTCTTCCTAGATTTTTTTTCACCGTAAGAATAAGTTTAGTATGAAAATTCAAAAGACTTATTTTAGACTAGCTGCGCCAGCGATTTTACCTGCATAAGTCTCAATCCCATGGGAATATCGGGATAAAAAGGATCCTATATCCTAATCCAGGTCATGGTCTACCTATGTGCCAAACTTTATCCAAATCTGATTAACCGTTTTAGCGTGAAAAGAGTAATGAACAAACATAGAAAATATAAAATTCTTTATCTTTATAAAATTAGTTCAGATGTAAACAAATGCCTGTGATCAATCATCATAATGTCAACTCTTATTAGGTCTCACAAAACAAAAGAACCCAAGTAAACTTATCATAACATAATCCGACTACGACATCACTTTTTTTAGTTGCCAGTTGCCACCCTAAATGGGACTCGCTAACCGTTGCCGGACACAAGACATCAGCACCAGATGCCGCCCACATCTGCCAGATACAAAATGAGCCACTCTCGTAGATAATACGTTACGGACCTAGAACGCGTGCTACGGACAAAAACTACCGCAAAAAGTATAAATCCCTTCTAAGGGCGTAATAAATTGGTATAACGGTCGACGGGGATCTTGTTAGGTCGAGACAGCCGTAAACCGAACTTATACCCGCTGACGCTCCCCATACGAAGATGACATCTCTCGTCCTGAGGGATCCACTACCTATAGATACTCGTACTGCTAACGGACAACTAAAGGTTAAAGGTTGGAACAGGGACACTTTGCTCAACGTAATGTGTATTTATGCCGTCTGCAGATAGTAAAATTTTATGTGCACGCTACTACGTCCAAATACTTGTCTATTATACATATAAAACCTATTTCGAGCGTGCTGGAATGTATATTTTATTTTCTCTCAACCTTTTTTTAGAGTATGCCGTATATTCTTTAGGAAAAATCGTAAAAAGTCGCTTCACTGCTTTACCTAGGTACCTACCTAGGTTCTTTTGTTATTTTTTTATTAGCCTACGCTGTCCCTCTCTTCGGCAAAAGCCTTTAGGTATCTAGGTTATGCTTTAATTTTGCTAAGAAATTATGCTTTTTACGTTTTACATACGCAAGTATACCAACTGGATAAATGTAATTTAAATAACAATTGAAAACCTAATGCGGAGTCCATGACAAACACTTAAAATTAAAAAGCGTACCTACACTCAGTAAATCCAGTTGATCCAGATTAATTTTCCAACAGGATAAATTAAAACAAAAGCTGACAGAGATTGAAACACGTCTACGTATTGATGAATAGGTATGTCCGGGACAAAACAAAAGAGCCAATTATTCTTTCAACACTCGGAGACTATTCATAAGCCTCACAAAGCTATTGTTTACTTTCGCGCTTTTCATCCAAATCCGCTTGTTAAAAAAATTCGAACGATTTAATTTCTCCTGTCAATTTTTATAGAGACGCCATTTAATTTTATTTATTTGAATGAGATTTTTTGGTTGTTATTTTTCTCGTTGTTGCTTCCTTATTTATATTCAAAATCAAATCATTTTCAATGGTTTATTTCTTTATATTGAAAGAAATAATAAATAATGTAATAAATAACAGTTTATCTTAGTAAAAAATAATTATGTTATATCTATATATTTTCATAATTATGGAGCACTTTTATCTTTTTACGAAAAGTAAAAAAATTATAAAGCGATGTAGAAACCCGTCTAAAATTTAAAGAATTTGTTAAATCGCTTTTTTACAAAGGCACCGGACCGCTATAAATATTTTATAGAGTTTTTTATGAGATGAACTTTCACGACACTTGTATAGAAGAACTTTAAAACAAAATGAAAAAATGCACCTGCTTGAAATATAAAATTCAAACGGATACGACAACAAAGTTGAATTTTTCAGGTCCTAAAAACTGAATAAAATCTGCAATCATACAGCGTTACTATACCTACCAATTTTATCAAAACACTGATCTCCAATTTGTTATTTCCTGACAAATTCATGTAAATTCGGAGACCCTAGGACAGAAATTTATAGTAATTCCAAAGCATAAACAAGCCCATTTTCTGGTTGTAAAACAATTCCGTGTGACACTAGAGCTACTATTCGTTTCGCGTTATCTCACTCGTCGAGATTTATAAGCCACAGTTCCTTTCTTTTTTTTTTCCTTTTTTCCCGCCGCAAATATCTGTGTACCACAATTGTGTAGTGTCGCGACCTTACATAGCTGTGTTTTTGCCGTCTCTTGCTTTATTGTGGTTTTTGGACCACGTCAGAGCGTGTTAAATTTTAGTGCTCATCAACAGTTTCAGATTTTGTTGTTTTAGGGTGTGTGTGGAGAGGCCTATGTCCAACAGTGGACTGCGATAGACTGGATATTGCACGCCATTAAGCTCGATTCGCGGCAAAAATTTAGCGTGCGAGGCTAAAAAACACGAACTTTTACTTCATGAATGCGTGTCCGCGCCTCACTTTTAAATGTAAATATTAATACTGCCAGTAAATAATTTCAGTACACTAACCGATTTATCGTCCGCTTCCACCCCTATTTTCCCCTCATATGTTTGACTGGGTTTCCCGATATCAAAAGCTTATAAATAAGTGTTATTTTGTGACTTTTATACGGAATTGTTTGAAGTATAGTGGAGAGAGTCGAGAATAATATCCCTTAGGGGATTATTTCCAATTCTACTACATTTTACAAATCACTCAAATGTCGGGAATCTCAAATAGATGTAGAATCAGTTTCACAAACTTAATGGAGCGAGATAAATCTCAGAGGGATTAATGTTCACCCTGTTGCTGTATATATTCCATCACCATTGTTTGGCGTAAATCGACGGAAAGAGGAAAAACATAAAAGGGATAATTTTTTTTTAAGTAAGAGTGATCATCTTGCAAAGTTCTTATGTTTAGGAGACGATCGAATTGAAAAGAGGAAAATTGAATCTTCCAAAATACATACAACAGATATTTTACGTCAGAACTCACTAAATATTTGCGTAGGTTGACTAAATAAACTATAAGCACCCTAATTTCGTAACACACACTATCAATCACAATCGGAATCATTTTGAAGGATATTGCTAATCCATTGCTTCATATGTTGGAAAAATGCAACTGCCCAAAACCGCAATAATTGACAAACGAATGATGATGATGATGTAAATAACGCAATGAATGTTGTTGAACTCTCAAAATGAAAACCATTTCTACTGTTAGTGTGTTACGCAATTGTTAAGGACCAGATAATATAGCAAATAAGTAATAAGATCATTAGTTTTCCAACTAAATTACCGCGTATTTATGTTCATACTAACTGCGCCCCGCGGTTTCACCCACATAAGTTTCGATCCCGAGGGAATATCGGTATAAAAAGCTAAGCCTATATGCTAATCCAGGGTGTCAGCAACCTCCATACCAAATTTTATCAAAATTGGTCCAGCCGTTTGAGCGTGAAGAAGTAACAAACATATAAACACACACGCACACACACTCACAAACTTTCGCCTTTATAATATTTGTGTGATAATGGCAGTACCTATCGGCCTCGCCTGCGTTAGAAGTTGGAGAGCACTATGTTATATTGCTATCGATTCCCGTAATGCTGGAATGAAGATGTAATATTTCTCTCTTGAATAACCAACCTTGTATGTTATTATTATTAACGATTCAATGTCCCGTGCTGTTATAAAGTTGTTCTTTTATCTGCTCGTGTGTTTCATGGTGTAATCTTCTTCCATTTCATTACATTGATTGCAGCCAAGTTGCAATTTTATTTCACTTTCCAACAATGATCTATTTATTAGGTACCTAGGTAGGTATATTTCCAAAAGTTCTCTAAAATATTAGTTCGCTCTCTCTCTCTCTCATAGGTTTTCCTGTAGTCTATCCCTTACTAATAAACGTATTATATCAGATGAATACACCGACACACCGATTTCTCTCTTTCAGTCGTCAGTAATTTGCAGCCTGGTCAGCGGGATTGTCCGAAAGGGTTACCGCTGGCCCGGAACATAAAGGGCTAAGGAAGGAACACGGGTGGGTTTTAGTCAGTAAGAGTCTGACACTCCCTTCTGCTCCACCCAGAGCGGGAGGGGTCATTTGATGATTTCCCATCCGGAAAAAAAAAAAAAAAAAAAAAAAAAAGTAATTTGCAGCCTTTCGTAAGAAGAAGACAAAACGTTGTGTAACTTAACTATACAACGTTTATTAGTTTTTACTAAAAAGTACAGAATATAGTTCTAAACTTATGTGTAATATAGAACTATATTCTGCATTTTTTCAAAATTTTAGGGTAAGTAGTGTCGGAGATGATGGTAAATTTTCAGCTATTTCCTTAAATATCTTTGAGACTAAAACATATTATTTGATACTGTCAGAGTAGGCCCTTTCATTTATCCAGCAAAACTTTAAAAAAAATCTTATTTTACCATCGTCCACCATATTCAAAATTCATTTATGTCCGTTACACGTCCGTGTTTAGGTCGCAGAAATTTATAATATGAATTTCTGCTACCTAAACACGGACGTGTTATGTGTACCAAACAACTTAGGTAATCGATCCATTACATTCGGAACGAAATGGCTGTGACAGACAGACAGATACACAAAGTGATCCTATAAGGGTTCCGTTTTTCATTCGGACGTACTGTATCCTAAAAATGATGGTTTTCGTTCTCTTGTAGATAAATATGATTTGAGATGATCTATTTAAGATGGCCAAAACAATTTTAAACAAATCAATAATATTAGACATAGCTTAGGTACTTAATTAGCTCACCAAGCTGTCCTATCCATACTAATATTATAAATTCGAAAATAACTGTCTGTCTGTCTGTATGTTACCTTTTGACGCTTAAACCACTAAACGGATTTCGATAAAATTTGGCAGAAAGATAGAAGGATAGTTTTTATCGACATACCTCGCGGGCGAAGCTGCGGGCGGAAGCTAGTTTTCTATAAAGGTCAGTGAGTTCCGCTGATTGGACTGATGGTCAGACCTTAATTAACCACAGTCATTCACCCGTTACAGAATTCAATTAGTTAGATAATATTGTTAACCCGGTAATAAATCTCCAGCGATGACCACTTTTAACAATTTAATCGAATAAAACAGCCACATTGGAAGTTATTGCATTAGTGAGAATAAAAGTTAACATACCCGAGAGAAATGACAAAGAAAACAGGGAATGTATAAGATCATCATCATCTGCCTAGCCTTTTCCCAATTAAGTTGGGGTTGGCTTCCAGTCTAACCGGATGCAGCTGAATACCAGTATTTTACATGGAGCGACTGCCTATCTGACCTCCACAACCCAATTACTGGGTAATACGATACCCTTGATAAGACTGGTTGTCAGACTTTCGGGCCTCTGACTACCCATAACGACTGTCAAAGATCCACGAGTGACAGCCGGGACCAACGGATTAACGTGCTTTCCGGGGCACGGAAGGGTCACGGTATGTAAAGATGGTCACCCATCCACAGATCAACCGCGACAAGCGTAGCTTAACCTGATCGATCGGTCTGTGCGGCAGTTATTATTTAGCCACGGGCCCCTATAAGATATAGTAGATTTATAAACGTGATGTTTGAGCCTCCGTCTGATATGAATATTCATCTACACGCTTGATAGTCGACGAATAACGTTCAGAATCAGCTATATAATCTTCCATAGACTAAAATAAAGAAGATCTACCACTTACGGATAATCCTACTTTTGAAATATATATGTTTTAACGGCAATTATTTCTTCTGTAATCACTTTGAAGGTTACCTATTTATTACCGGACACTCTGTATGTAATGTGTGAAAATCAGTTTGATATGAATATTCACTTGCACGCTTCATTGTTGACGAATGGCGTTCAGAAAATTATAGCCATCTCCATATTACATTAGCCCTTATCTTTGATAGACTAAAATAAATATGAACTAAAACTAAAACAAAAGTGTAATTCGTCCTTTGATCAAAGATTTATGTCTCGAAAGAGGACCTTAGAACCTCTCTAAGCTTCGTCAAGAAAACATCTGAACGTTAAGAAAATTAATTATCTTTGCTGAATAATCAATCAATAATTTTTTGTTGTTATTGTTTTAACTATGAAAGCCATTCTATTAATTGTCATTATTAAATTGAAAATGAAAGAAGTGCCAGTCGAATGAATTTGATTCTTATATTTTAATCCGATTTACATATCTTTTGGAATGGAAAGGCCTGACGAAGACAGTGGGGGCACACAAAAAACTTCCAAAGGGCTTAAATTTATCCTTGAGTGTCAAATTTCCAATTGTAGGTAATCTTTCTATTTGCGTCTGTGTGAGTTTGGCCGTTCGGAGAATCGACAAAGATTCCTGAAAGACGTAATTTGCTTAAAATAATTGAATTGAATAAACGCGAATGAAAGTTTTATTGATGATATTGTTCAAATGGAATGTGATTACCGTGATGACGACTAATACCTACTGAATTATGTAAGGAAAAGACATGTTGAGCCGACCCCTAATTGATTTAGAATAAGGGCATGAGAACGATGATTGTTCAAATGGAAATTGACTTGTAACCAAACTTTTTTTCAAAAAAAAAACAACCGACTTCAAAGTAAGACACTACAAAGTGAAAAATTAATTTCGGAATTCTGTGTCGTTGGGTTCGCATTTTCGTTGTTTGCCAGCGACTTCCGAAATTAAAGTTATTTTTGTAAAAAAAAAATAAACACTTTTAAGTTGTACTTACCCCACACGAACTCGTATAACACTACTTGCTATATAAATATCAGTGACAGGAAGTTATTATCATAAATATCATCAATATAAACTATGTGGCAAAAATACGTATTAAGCTAACTCAAAAACTACCCAAGCAAAGTTAATAAAATTTATATGGGTGATCCCATATAAAAAAAGAATTTTTGAACTCTTTGAAATGTATCGATTTACAATTACCGGAGATACCTATCGCGTAACAAACATACAAAAAAAATATACAGTCGAATTGTAAACCTCCTCCTTTTTTGAAGTCGGTTATATATTACCTTTTTTTTAAAGGTATTTTTTTAAGAAAATATAGAGTTACTACTCTAATTGTTTTTGATCACAGCAATATTAATTGTACTGCTTGTTTTTCCTGGTTTTCACGACGTCCATTGTATCTTACAATAATAAGAGACCAGAACATTACCTAACATCTATACCACGCCCTAAAGTCTGGCCATTATGGCTTAAAGCACGAGCAGTAATAAGCTTCTGAACATTACGTCCATAACAATGAAATTCAATGTGACAGCTCGCTACTTGTAGTTTCTTCTAGAACGAGCTTCAAGCTTACCTTCGACAATCTTCTACTGGCTGCTAGATACGATAATGACAACGCCTTATGTTTTTCTTTAATTTCAAGCATTGTTTTAAGTTTAGAAACAGGGTTTTGCCAGCTGAACTTATACTAATTCTGCACGTTTTTATTCCTTACGCAAGTAAGCTTCAAGGCAATTTGAGACAGCATAATGGTTTGGATTAGGTAGGGAGGTATCAAAGTGAAATTCAGAGAAATTTTCAATAAGAAGTTTGTATTTTTAACCTTGCGCTTTTGTGATGCATAAAAACTTCAGTCAATTTTATTCTGCGGTTATAAAAACATTAAAAAAGTGAGTCCATCCAAAGAATTAAAATTAACTTTTATGAACGAAGACAATAAAATTGAAAACATTAAACTTTTTTACGAGACAAAAACGTTTCAATATCTCCTTTCAAGGGTATCTACCTATTTCACTGAAAGCAACAAAAAAAAAAACATATACTTAAAGATCATTCACGACCATTTTATTTTAACTTCGTTTAATAGTAGCTTTAATCATTTGGCAACTGAGTAAAAGTGCATTCAGCTGAAAAATTATACGGAGGCGACGTAACTGAGCGGCAAATTGTTTCCAACAAGAACAAACCTATAAATATTATTCAGACAAACCTTTTTGTTTCGAGTTTCGGTCTATTGGAGGCCCTTATCTCAAACAAAACGTTATAATTTAGGGTGTACGTTGTTATAAAAACAATACGCACAAAATTTAGCTTCCAACCCGGTCAAATGTTTTCACTTCAACAAAAAACAAACGCCCGAGTTTACAGGAAATCTGGGAGTGCTTTTCATGGTTTATTTTCCATGGGGTTTTGGCCCAAAAGTTTAACTTTGATAAATAGACAATGTTATCGGTGAGGTAGGCCGTTGTTTTATGAGATCAATAGAGATACCACATGACCTAATCTGATCAAAGGGTGAGGGCACAAAAGATAACAAAGAGATTATGTAAAGGGTCCAGAAAACGAATGAAAGAAAATACAACTTATTTATTTAGATTGTGTGTATTTTTGCATATAACCGAACAACAATTTTACAGCTGTGTCTTTGAGGTGTTTTCCAACTCAAAGGATCAATAGCAATATAAGACAAAATAGCTTTATATTATCGCAGACCGACACACAAATCGTTCACGCCAATAAATCTACCTCATATTTATGAAGAATGCCACATA
Organism: Oligia latruncula; assembly: GCA_948474745.1. Classification (NCBI taxonomy): domain Eukaryota; kingdom Metazoa; phylum Arthropoda; class Insecta; order Lepidoptera; family Noctuidae; genus Oligia; species Oligia latruncula. The sequence goes on from OX419688.1 coordinate 15,694,193, forward strand.
GATAAATCGCTATCAATATTCCCTAGACATATACGAGTATGTTTTTCCTTGAGCTAAAACCAAGCCCTGGTTCAAACGGCTTCTGAGAAACTTGTCACTAACATGCATCTTTCAGCCGCTCATACGTTGCTAACTAGCACTTCCACGACTTTTCAACTTTAGTAGGCAACCGCTGATATTTCCATAATTCCATAATATGGAAGATCGCTGGAAACTTCGCGTGCTCTGCTTGTTGATGAGGAAAAAGCTATGTCGCAAAGTGTAATAGTGTTTGCCAATCTTGTTTTAGTTTAGCTCTTAGATCGGGTCGGTAGGAGAGCTATAATCAATCTACCTAGCCTTTTCCAAACTATATTGGAGTCAGCTTCCAGTCTAACCAAGTACAGCTGATTAACATTATTTTACATGGAGCGACTGCCTATCTGAGTTCCATAACCCAGTAAGTGGTTAGCACGATACTAAACGAATATTGGGCTTCTGACTACCCGTAACGACTGTCAAAGACCTGCGAATAACAGCCGGGACCAACTGCTTAGTGTGCTTTCCGAGGCACGGACGGTTTCGATCTGTAATGGATGATATTGATTACCCATCCACGAACGAACCGACCGCGGCAAGTCGACATTTATTTAGCCACAAATACCTCCTAACCTTAGGAGAGTTTATCAGGTACGTGATTGGGCAATGCACTTACCTACTTCAAAGATTTCAATGGACGTTTCGTTGGCTAATACTTAAAATAATAACATTTTCTACCATCTAGTACAACATTCTTGTTTTGGCCCTCAAATAATTTGTTCAATATTTTTTTAAATTATTATAGTTTCCTATCAACGCTTCCTCTCTGTCATTCTCATTACTTCATATTAATGCCTTATTCTCCACAAAGCAACAAAATAACGGTTGAGGAATTTCTCACGTAACCCCGAGTAGGTAAATACCTAATTATTGTTATGATTACCTATTTCGTATCCCTAGGACTTTCGGTACGTTCCTCCAACACAATTAATCTTAGGTGAGTATTTGGTAGGCAGGTAATGAATGGCTGTTGCTTCGTCGCCTTCATTCATAATTTTATTAATGTTCTCCCAAATTGTGATTATTATTTTATTAGGTTGTCGTTTATTTTAACAGCTGATAAAATGTTTTGTTTTATTGTTACCATCATCGTCCATCCATGTTATCATTTATTTGGGGCAGTCACAGCATAATGGTTTCGTTCGTACTTTTTTATCTATCTTCAACTCACTCTTAACTTCCTTCCCTGCTATATATCATTTTTGACTAAATTTTCTTTGTTCTGACTGTTTTCATAATGCCAATTCAAATACATATATGCACAGTGATTTTTTGGCTTGGTATGATCATAATTACTGCCTAATGATTAAAACAAGCCAAGATCAACCAGGCCACCATACCCGAATACGAGTAAACCAAACCGATAAAGACCATAATGAAATAGTAAACATTCAACAACTCCTATAAAATGTCAAACCATCAAGAATGATAAGAGAATGAAAAGGCCGCTAAATTAGTTTAACAACCCATTATGTCCCAACTTATATCATTAGCTATTAATTTGGAGCCTTAATAAACTCTAAAAGGCAGTATAAAAGGAAAATATAAAGTACTTTTTCACTTCTCATGCTCTAAAAGTTCGTCTTTATGTTGCGCGTAGGCGACATAAAGTTGCTTTTTATGCTCTAGAGCATAAAGTTTTTTTTTTTCTAAGACTAAGATAATCAGTCCCAACAGCGACATGCACAATAAAACGTCGCAGATTAAAGTCGTTATTTTATTTCATTTGCTTTAATTTATATCACGTCCGTGTTTTCTATCGTTAATTTAATAAAACCAGATAAAATACCCAGTTGTCATTTATTATTTAAAAACGGATAGAAACGTTTTTATGACTTGGCAGTATGAAGTACCCAAGTCGAATGACACATGAAAAAATTAAAAAAAAAAAGTTTAAAAAATTTCATGGCGGGAATTAGCTATTCTCTTCTTCAATTTTGCAATATTTTTGATTTATTAAATACTGTTATATACTTTATGCCTGTTTTATTTTTTTGCGATCGAAGTGAAAAGCAGAGTGTATAAGCCGTTTTACCCCTCGACTTAACTATCCACCCTCGCCTGCGGCTCGATATAAATGTACCGGGGTAAAATGGCTTGTTTTATGCACTAGTTGTACAATCTTATATGAAATTACAATATCTCCATTATGACTACACATTTATTCATCATAAAATACGAGAATTTCAAAATAATTTGTTTTACTTCAGTAAAGTACTTATATGTAAATTCAGATGAAAATGTCAATACATAATGAAAGTGGTATTGCTCGAATTAATTGTTAGAAATATTATAATTGTAATAGAATCATTTTCAACCACTTATATATAGAAAAATACGATGTACATTTCTATTTTGTACCCAGTAAGCGAAAAATCACGGTGTATTTCATATATGAATGATTAATTTCAATTATAAATCGTAGAAGCACCATTAACCGTACCTATTCCAAATAAAGCTGATAATACCTAGCTAGTAAAACACTAACATTCCTACAAAGATTAGTGGTGACAATAATGGAATAATTACACCAAATTAGCTTCCAACACCAAAATTGAATACAATTGTGATACCAAAACTGTAATTAGAAACAACACACGGACTAAACACGGTGTTTGTGATTTCATATAAACAACACTACATGTACTCATATAACATTTACATGAAACGAAATAAATATTAAAGCCAACATTGTACCGACAAAACATGCTGTGTTTCTGTTAAATACAACTTCATACGGTCATATTCAAAGTAAATTAACAGTATTAATCAAATAGTCAGTGCGGTAATTAATGTAAATTTCGTTTTCAGCAGAGTAATGAAAACTTTCGATAGGTTTAATTTACTGTAAGAACATAATAAACAAGTCAACAACAGCAAAACAAAAGGATCAACATCAATAGAAGTACCAACTAAACCTTCGAATTGAAAGGTTTCCCCAAGGAGTGGTTCTAGGACCCCTTCCCTATAATTTGTTCAGTCTGTTTAGTGGAATTCCATATAACGATTTCCAATTATAGTGGTATCGATACACAGTTTTTATGCTAAAGTACTTTAGTGCAGGCCAGTTTGTGCAATAAGTCGGTTCGCTGCCTCTCGAGAATCTCCATCTTGCGAAGTCAGGTCATGTCGTTAGTATAATTTATCCTATTATCGGGGACATATTTTACTTGGTTGACATATCGGACAAAGGATGCCCACATTTACTTGAATGGATACTTTTAAAAATTGTAGTATTTTTAGTGCTTCATTAATTTCTTTACTCAAAAATTTAAAAAGTGACAAATATTTTCAATTAGTCAAAACCACGAGTTATTTTTATGTCTGCAGCGGTCTGCAAGGTTAATTTGTTTTTATTCAATTACAAAAAGCTGCCTTTGTCTTTAACTCTTTAAGCATATCATAATTTGATTGTGATCCTTTTTAGTATGTCGCCTTGGCAGCCCATTTGTAACGTTATGAAGTCAGTACTCCAATATAAGACGTAATGAGGACCTACTTAGCACTGTTTGAATACATTTTCTTTGATAGCAAAGTTCTGAATTACTTGAAGCCTTGAACAGTGGCATATCGACGGGTCATGGTCACAACTTTGCGGATCTACTTGAAACTGTCTCCGTAACTAGTTGTAATGGTCCGGGTGTTGCAGAGCAATTAGATTGTGCACGTCTGTTGAACACAGTGGAGCGTCTTGTCATACTATCTATTGTACTAAAACTCTCACTTAAGTAATTAAGTTATAAGACAAATAATATTTATAACCGACTTCCAAAAAGGAGGCGGTTATATGTTCGACTTTATGTATGTTCGCCGATTTCTCCGTCAATTGTGGACCTATTTATAAAATATTGTTTTTGTTTGAAAGGGTATACTCTCGAGGAGAGAGGATCCCATGGAAATCGAGGGAAACCCTCAAATTTTATAGGCAAAGCTATAGCGATTTGGGTATTTTTTAAAGTAACTTGAGCACTGAGCAGTTGCTCTCGGAAATCATCATTTGTTAAAGTGGAGCGGATTATGAAGACCACAGATGGCCATCGGAACTACTCAATCACACTAATATTATAAAGGCGAAAGTTTGTGAGTGTGTGTTTATAAATGTTTGTTGCTTCTTCCCGCTCAAACGACTGGACCAATCTTGATAAAACTTTGTATGGAGACAGCTAACACCCTGGATTAACTTGTTGACATTAGGCTATTGTAACTTAGATAAATTACAAACTGACCCACTAAAAAGTGAAAGAAAAACTTTTTTGTAAAAAAGTTTATTGGTAAAGATAGAAGAATGTTAATTTTGACCAATAACGGTCCGTAAATTATAGATATCGGCCATTAGACATGATGCAAATTTACGCTGAAAGACTAACCCTGACTATAGAATGCACAAACGCTAACAAATACAAATGAGAACTGGATCATGCCGAAGAAAAAGTCTGAACAAAATAATAAGTTTAGTTTACGTACTTGTTTTTACGGACTTAAAAACGGATCAACGACGTCGTCACATGCCTTCCCCCGAAGGCCGAACTTGAAATTAAATAAAGTCCCCACTCCTAGTAAATCTTATTACAGTTAGGATAGAGAGGCATCCTTTCAAAATAAACAACGTCAATAAAAGTGGGTTACTTTGTAAAAAGTTTTTTGTTGACGACCGGTCAAATGTTTTCACTTCAACAAAAAACAAACGCCCGAGTTTACAGGAAATCTGGGAGTGCTTTTCATGGTTTATTTTCCATGGGGTTTTGGCCCAAAAGTTTAACTTTGATAAATAGACAATGTTATCGGTGAGGTAGGCCGTTGTTTTATGAGATCAATAGAGATACCACATGACCTAATCTGATCAAAGGGTGAGGGCACAAAAGATAACAAAGAGATTATGTAAAGGGTCCAGAAAACGAATGAAAGAAAATACAACTTATTTATTTAGATTGTGTGTATTTTTGCATATAACCGAACAACAATTTTACAGCTGTGTCTTTGAGGTGTTTTCCAACTCAAAGGATCAATAGCAATATAAGACAAAATAGCTTTATATTATCGCAGACCGACACACAAATCGTTCACGCCAATAAATCTACCTCATATTTATGAAGAATGCCACATAGATAAATCGCTATCAATATTCCCTAGACATATACGAGTATGTTTTTCCTTGAGCTAAAACCAAGCCCTGGTTCAAACGGCTTCTGAGAAACTTGTCACTAACATGCATCTTTCAGCCGCTCATACGTTGCTAACTAGCACTTCCACGACTTTTCAACTTTAGTAGGCAACCGCTGATATTTCCATAATTCCATAATATGGAAGATCGCTGGAAACTTCGCGTGCTCTGCTTGTTGATGAGGAAAAAGCTATGTCGCAAAGTGTAATAGTGTTTGCCAATCTTGTTTTAGTTTAGCTCTTAGATCGGGTCGGTAGGAGAGCTATAATCAATCTACCTAGCCTTTTCCAAACTATATTGGAGTCAGCTTCCAGTCTAACCAAGTACAGCTGATTAACATTATTTTACATGGAGCGACTGCCTATCTGAGTTCCATAACCCAGTAAGTGGTTAGCACGATACTAAACGAATATTGGGCTTCTGACTACCCGTAACGACTGTCAAAGACCTGCGAATAACAGCCGGGACCAACTGCTTAGTGTGCTTTCCGAGGCACGGACGGTTTCGATCTGTAATGGATGATATTGATTACCCATCCACGAACGAACCGACCGCGGCAAGTCGACATTTATTTAGCCACAAATACCTCCTAACCTTAGGAGAGTTTATCAGGTACGTGATTGGGCAATGCACTTACCTACTTCAAAGATTTCAATGGACGTTTCGTTGGCTAATACTTAAAATAATAACATTTTCTACCATCTAGTACAACATTCTTGTTTTGGCCCTCAAATAATTTGTTCAATATTTTTTTAAATTATTATAGTTTCCTATCAACGCTTCCTCTCTGTCATTCTCATTACTTCATATTAATGCCTTATTCTCCACAAAGCAACAAAATAACGGTTGAGGAATTTCTCACGTAACCCCGAGTAGGTAAATACCTAATTATTGTTATGATTACCTATTTCGTATCCCTAGGACTTTCGGTACGTTCCTCCAACACAATTAATCTTAGGTGAGTATTTGGTAGGCAGGTAATGAATGGCTGTTGCTTCGTCGCCTTCATTCATAATTTTATTAATGTTCTCCCAAATTGTGATTATTATTTTATTAGGTTGTCGTTTATTTTAACAGCTGATAAAATGTTTTGTTTTATTGTTACCATCATCGTCCATCCATGTTATCATTTATTTGGGGCAGTCACAGCATAATGGTTTCGTTCGTACTTTTTTATCTATCTTCAACTCACTCTTAACTTCCTTCCCTGCTATATATCATTTTTGACTAAATTTTCTTTGTTCTGACTGTTTTCATAATGCCAATTCAAATACATATATGCACAGTGATTTTTTGGCTTGGTATGATCATAATTACTGCCTAATGATTAAAACAAGCCAAGATCAACCAGGCCACCATACCCGAATACGAGTAAACCAAACCGATAAAGACCATAATGAAATAGTAAACATTCAACAACTCCTATAAAATGTCAAACCATCAAGAATGATAAGAGAATGAAAAGGCCGCTAAATTAGTTTAACAACCCATTATGTCCCAACTTATATCATTAGCTATTAATTTGGAGCCTTAATAAACTCTAAAAGGCAGTATAAAAGGAAAATATAAAGTACTTTTTCACTTCTCATGCTCTAAAAGTTCGTCTTTATGTTGCGCGTAGGCGACATAAAGTTGCTTTTTATGCTCTAGAGCATAAAGTTTTTTTTTTTCTAAGACTAAGATAATCAGTCCCAACAGCGACATGCACAATAAAACGTCGCAGATTAAAGTCGTTATTTTATTTCATTTGCTTTAATTTATATCACGTCCGTGTTTTCTATCGTTAATTTAATAAAACCAGATAAAATACCCAGTTGTCATTTATTATTTAAAAACGGATAGAAACGTTTTTATGACTTGGCAGTATGAAGTACCCAAGTCGAATGACACATGAAAAAATTAAAAAAAAAAAGTTTAAAAAATTTCATGGCGGGAATTAGCTATTCTCTTCTTCAATTTTGCAATATTTTTGATTTATTAAATACTGTTATATACTTTATGCCTGTTTTATTTTTTTGCGATCGAAGTGAAAAGCAGAGTGTATAAGCCGTTTTACCCCTCGACTTAACTATCCACCCTCGCCTGCGGCTCGATATAAATGTACCGGGGTAAAATGGCTTGTTTTATGCACTAGTTGTACAATCTTATATGAAATTACAATATCTCCATTATGACTACACATTTATTCATCATAAAATACGAGAATTTCAAAATAATTTGTTTTACTTCAGTAAAGTACTTATATGTAAATTCAGATGAAAATGTCAATACATAATGAAAGTGGTATTGCTCGAATTAATTGTTAGAAATATTATAATTGTAATAGAATCATTTTCAACCACTTATATATAGAAAAATACGATGTACATTTCTATTTTGTACCCAGTAAGCGAAAAATCACGGTGTATTTCATATATGAATGATTAATTTCAATTATAAATCGTAGAAGCACCATTAACCGTACCTATTCCAAATAAAGCTGATAATACCTAGCTAGTAAAACACTAACATTCCTACAAAGATTAGTGGTGACAATAATGGAATAATTACACCAAATTAGCTTCCAACACCAAAATTGAATACAATTGTGATACCAAAACTGTAATTAGAAACAACACACGGACTAAACACGGTGTTTGTGATTTCATATAAACAACACTACATGTACTCATATAACATTTACATGAAACGAAATAAATATTAAAGCCAACATTGTACCGACAAAACATGCTGTGTTTCTGTTAAATACAACTTCATACGGTCATATTCAAAGTAAATTAACAGTATTAATCAAATAGTCAGTGCGGTAATTAATGTAAATTTCGTTTTCAGCAGAGTAATGAAAACTTTCGATAGGTTTAATTTACTGTAAGAACATAATAAACAAGTCAACAACAGCAAAACAAAAGGATCAACATCAATAGAAGTACCAACTAAACCTTCGAATTGAAAGGTTTCCCCAAGGAGTGGTTCTAGGACCCCTTCCCTATAATTTGTTCAGTCTGTTTAGTGGAATTCCATATAACGATTTCCAATTATAGTGGTATCGATACACAGTTTTTATGCTAAAGTACTTTAGTGCAGGCCAGTTTGTGCAATAAGTCGGTTCGCTGCCTCTCGAGAATCTCCATCTTGCGAAGTCAGGTCATGTCGTTAGTATAATTTATCCTATTATCGGGGACATATTTTACTTGGTTGACATATCGGACAAAGGATGCCCACATTTACTTGAATGGATACTTTTAAAAATTGTAGTATTTTTAGTGCTTCATTAATTTCTTTACTCAAAAATTTAAAAAGTGACAAATATTTTCAATTAGTCAAAACCACGAGTTATTTTTATGTCTGCAGCGGTCTGCAAGGTTAATTTGTTTTTATTCAATTACAAAAAGCTGCCTTTGTCTTTAACTCTTTAAGCATATCATAATTTGATTGTGATCCTTTTTAGTATGTCGCCTTGGCAGCCCATTTGTAACGTTATGAAGTCAGTACTCCAATATAAGACGTAATGAGGACCTACTTAGCACTGTTTGAATACATTTTCTTTGATAGCAAAGTTCTGAATTACTTGAAGCCTTGAACAGTGGCATATCGACGGGTCATGGTCACAACTTTGCGGATCTACTTGAAACTGTCTCCGTAACTAGTTGTAATGGTCCGGGTGTTGCAGAGCAATTAGATTGTGCACGTCTGTTGAACACAGTGGAGCGTCTTGTCATACTATCTATTGTACTAAAACTCTCACTTAAGTAATTAAGTTATAAGACAAATAATATTTATAACCGACTTCCAAAAAGGAGGCGGTTATATGTTCGACTTTATGTATGTTCGCCGATTTCTCCGTCAATTGTGGACCTATTTATAAAATATTGTTTTTGTTTGAAAGGGTATACTCTCGAGGAGAGAGGATCCCATGGAAATCGAGGGAAACCCTCAAATTTTATAGGCAAAGCTATAGCGATTTGGGTATTTTTTAAAGTAACTTGAGCACTGAGCAGTTGCTCTCGGAAATCATCATTTGTTAAAGTGGAGCGGATTATGAAGACCACAGATGGCCATCGGAACTACTCAATCACACTAATATTATAAAGGCGAAAGTTTGTGAGTGTGTGTTTATAAATGTTTGTTGCTTCTTCCCGCTCAAACGACTGGACCAATCTTGATAAAACTTTGTATGGAGACAGCTAACACCCTGGATTAACTTGTTGACATTAGGCTATTGTAACTTAGATAAATTACAAACTGACCCACTAAAAAGTGAAAGAAAAACTTTTTTGTAAAAAAGTTTATTGGTAAAGATAGAAGAATGTTAATTTTGACCAATAACGGTCCGTAAATTATAGATATCGGCCATTAGACATGATGCAAATTTACGCTGAAAGACTAACCCTGACTATAGAATGCACAAACGCTAACAAATACAAATGAGAACTGGATCATGCCGAAGAAAAAGTCTGAACAAAATAATAAGTTTAGTTTACGTACTTGTTTTTACGGACTTAAAAACGGATCAACGACGTCGTCACATGCCTTCCCCCGAAGGCCGAACTTGAAATTAAATAAAGTCCCCACTCCTAGTAAATCTTATTACAGTTAGGATAGAGAGGCATCCTTTCAAAATAAACAACGTCAATAAAAGTGGGTTACTTTGTAAAAAGTTTTTTGTTGACGACCAATTTGATCTCGTAATAAAATCAAGTTGGGATATCGTGGAGAGTTTTATTGATGTCGTTTCTTGTCCGAGAGAAGAAGATGAATAAACAAAACTTGCGGTTTTAGTTAGAGCGGAAAAACATTATTTGGTTTTTGTAAGGAGTATTTATGCAATGTTAGGTCTTTTTTTTTATTGCAAATTGGGCCAGCTCTTGACCTTCATCTAGTCTGGTGGAAAGCGATGGATGTAATATGTGTAAACGATTAAGACAAACGGATGAGCATCAGCGACCTCTTGTCTGAGTATTAAATTATAAACCTCAAACTCCCGTGAACAATCCATATTCCAACCATGGTCATTATGGCAATTTTTTCTTTGACTATAAATCATACAGTGTTATGTCAATTTAGGAAGGCTTTGTTCGAAAACTAGTTATGAACATTAGGCAACTCATGATGATATTATTTTCATTCAATTTTGACAAAAAATCCCATAAAATTAAAACTTCAATAAGGTTTGAAACGTTGTAACGTTCCACAAATAGACTTTGTCGTCTTACGACGTCCAAGTGGCATTCAACCTAAGGGTTGTAAAGTAATTAGGTACAAGGTCCATACTAACTTAACGAAATGAAGTGGTAATCATATTTTCTAGCTATATATTCCAGCTTCAGTTTGAAAGAACTCTATTATCTACATTTAAGCAGATCATAACATTTCGCCACGAGCTGCTTGTTCAGGGAAACACAGTAGGTATAGTCAGTTCACGTAACATTAATTACGTGAACAAAAATAAAGGAGCCGCCATTTTATTTATTTACTCATGCGGGGAGGGAACGTTACAAACCTGACCACTCAATTAATGTGTGATACCCATGAAATAATGCGAATGTGGTTATATTGCAGCTGCGATATCTACCCAATAAACAGCATGTATCAGAAAGGTGTGTAGGTAGTCATACTTAAGGGTCTGGTAAAGATCATCCAACTGAACAATTTTCTACATGGTACGGCCAGCAACAAAACTCGATTAACACTTCAGTTTTTTTAATCTTAGTTATTGAGCAAAATATTAACACTTCAGTTTTTTAATCTCGGTTATTGAGAAAAATATTTGTTCAAAATTGCATTGTACTTCTGCTGCAATTTTGAACAAATATTTTGCTCAATAACCGAGATTAAAAAAACTGAAGTGTTCTTCGACTTTTGTTGCTGACAGTACCAACATCGTATCCGCGAGATAATTATCAACTGCCCCATACAAAACTTAACCTACTCGACCCACATGTATGGGGCGGCTGGTACCCTTCAATATGACCACACATTTCCAACACACGTTGTATTTCCACTGAATTAAATTATATTCTTTTGCTGCTACTAACAATTTTCCATGTTATGAAACATGTAATGGAGACGAAAGTTTAATCGAAACCAAACCAAACAAGGTTTTGAAAAGGCAGGGTCCAAAGAAGGACACGTGCGACAAGGATGGTTTCATCAAGGTAGAGAAGAAGAAGAAGAAGCCTCCTTGTTAGAACCAGTGCGGCACCGGGCAGGCAGGACCCAACATGCTGCTGCGTCCAGCAATCCCGTCGACGCAGCTGTACGTGTCCAGACTGCATCACTCCACGTAGGTTGAGGAGATTGTGGAGTACATGCGTGTCAAGACCAACTGGACTTTGAGGGTCGAGAAGTTGGAGTCGCGTCACAACACGAACTTCAAGTCGGTCGTGGTGCGTGTTCCGACACAGCATCTCGAGAAGTTCCTCAAGGAAGAGTTCTGGCCGAAGGGTGTTGTGTACCGCCGGTTTCGTGGCCGGCTACATGACACCAGTCAGCGAAACACGACGCCGACACTTCGTGTACGTTAGTTTTTAGTGTTAATATAATGTTGTATGTATTTATAGTATTTTTAAGTTATATTAATATTGTATTGTATGTGTTTATATGGGCCTTGATGCCTGAAATAAATGGATAAATAAATAAATAATTGGGAATCCGTCACTGCAGAATTTTGCTTTGTTGAAAACATTTTGCAATAACCGACTGATCTTTTTGTGATACACGAGCTATACGGGTGTTCAAGGGTTGTTTTCCGGACCCCATTGGTCGTACATTTTCAGGTTGTCTATCCGGACCCCACTGGTCGTACATTTTCAGATTGTCTATTCCGACCCCACTGGTCGTACATTTTCATGTTGTCTCTACGGACCCCACTGGTCGTACATTTTCAAGTTCTCTATCCGGACCCCACTTGTTGTACATTTTCAAGTTGTCTATCCGGACCCCACTGGTCGTACATTTTCAAGTTGTCTATCCGGACCCCACTGGTCGTACATTTTCAGGTTGTCTATCCGGACCCCACTGGTCGTAGATTTTCTACTGGAATATCCCATATTGCCTCATAACCATCATCATCCGCAGCCTTGTTCCACCCACTGCTAAGTATATGCCACTTCCCTTTTGTGCCATGCTTTCCTGGTCTGTGCGAATCTCATTCAGGTCTCTCCCGCGGTCTTCTGTAGGTCGCCCAACTACCTGGCCGTTGGCCTGCCAATATAAGTATGTATCAGCAATCACCTATTATAGAATTGTCACAAAACAAACTATGATATCCTTTACTACAAACTAGCTAAAGTAACAAATACCTACATAACTAAGCGGAAAACATACCGTATCGGTGTTCGCAACTCCAACCCACAAATCCAATTGCCGATTTGGGACTTACTTCCCCATATACGAGTACATACTAGACCTTTTTATTCGTACTACACAATATGAATTTTGGCACAAAGGGCGTGGGCGACCTATGACTTCTAAAGCAAACTTTTTGATAAGCAAAACCTCTTCGTATAATCGAATTTCGGGTTTTTTGATCTTTATTTTGTTACACGTGTGCTGTTTTTAAGGTTGCCAACCCTATTATATAATAAAGTATCCTGCTACATTAGAGGCCTCATTAATATATTTAAAAAAAAATGGCGGCGCTTCCCCCTCCACCGCTCGCGATGCGTCACAGTCCTCACTTGGCGTAAAGAATTCTTTGATCCTTTAGCTATCCAATGGTGTAATTGAATTTAGGATGAAGATGATAGATATGAAGCTGCAACACCAAACGGTATATGCCCCAATTTTGTTATCATTGGTTTTTCTGTCTTGCCTCCCAATAGGGAAGCAATTTAATAGGAATACGTCTATTAAATTGCTTCCCTCAACGTCAAAAATATAGTAGGCGAAACTCTATATTTTCATTTCTTTAAAAAATGTCGCAAAATAAAAATAATTATCTAAAAACGATCGCAGTAGGGCCAGTATTAATCTCATAAGTAAGTTGAATTACTTAGGGCAAACACCAAACTTTTATAACTAGAATACCCTGAGAATGAATTTTGAATTTTTGTCAGCTTTACCATACTAGAACTGTCAGACGTCAACTTTATTCCACGGATAAAAGATAATTATCTGACTTTGGTAAAATAAGCCGACCTAATGATATTTTGTAACCTTAATTCAGAGTGTAATAATTGTTTATCATCTGCCTAGGCTTTTCTCAATCTATTTTGGGGTCGGCTTCCAGTCTAACCGGATGCAGCGGAATACCAGTATTTTACATGGGGCGACTGCCTATCTGACCCCACAACCCAGTTACTGGGTAATACGATACCCCTTGGTAAGACTGGTTGTCAGACTTTCGGGCTTCTGACTACCCGTAACGACTGTTAAAGATGAATGACAGCCGGGACCAACGGTTTAACGTGCTTTCCGAGGCACGGAGGGGTCACGATATGTAAAGATGGTCACCCATCCACAGACAAACCGCGGCAAGATTAGCTTTACCTGATCGATCGACCTGTATGACATGAAAAAAATTAAAAACCTGATATTAAAGGTTTAAAGTACTAAGTAAAGTACTATAGGTATATTTTATTATTTTTTCGCTATTTCCTATATTTTTACAGGCTTCGAAAATAAACTATTTAATACGGAAAAAGTAGGCAACCCTAGCTGTGGTTGGGTTTCCGATACTTGTTACTAAATGTTGACATAATGTTCGTTGTGCTGAAACCTGATGGAAAATAAGCGTAAATACTTAATATAAGTTTGATAGTACACAAAGGTTTCCTAGAAAATTACCATATAATACCTTTCATAGCAACAAAATGTAAATGAAATTCCTCGTCGTTAATATAGGAGAACATTAGTATCGGTAATGGAAAATTGAGCTCTAATTCAAACTCACTCACGGGAACGTCAAAGCAGAATTGATGGAACCGAACAGTTCATCATTTCATGCCTCTCTGAAAGGAAACAGGTAGGTACGGGTCATTATTTTCGTAATTGCATTTTGCTGAATACCAACTCGATTTTTAAGAAGAGTCAGACCATTGACGTACTAAAATTGCAAAGGTATGTATGTATACACATACTGGGTCAAATTAAATTACACACATCAAAAGTGTCTAGGGATCAAGCATTTTTATGCGGATTTCTTGAGATTGAGATGTGGCTTTGTAATAAATTTATGATTTTATAAATTTATATGGATCCTTTTTGGTGCATTTCATAATTTGAATCAGGAACTTTGAATCAAATTCGAGTAAAAGATGAAAATCAGCTGTCAATATTTTCCCTATAAAAACATACAACGCATTGAAGACATTATTAGTGTTACTGTTTCCCTACTACTGATTAAAACCAACGTTATTATGGAGCGGCGACGTCATTTAAGCAGGGAAGAAATGCTCAGAGCCGTGGGAATGATAGAAGCTGGTTCCCGGCAACGTACTGTGGCTTTAGCTCTGAATACAAGTCAGAGTGTTATCAGTCGACTTTGGACACGTTACCGAAGCACTGGTACCGTGGCTGAGCGCCATGGAGGACGGTATCGCTGCACCACACGGAGACAAGACCGATACATTCAAATCTTAACTCGAAGAGCTCCAACAATAACCGCCATGATGTTAGCCGTGAGGCTTCATCACTCTTCAGGGAACTTAATTAGCAACCAAACAGTCAGAAACCGCTTGCATGAAGTGAACCTTCATTCCCGAAGACCGCTACGGGTACCACCTATAGCAATGCACAATCGTAGGATTCGATATCAATGGGCTCTTGAACACAGAAATTGGGCAGAAGAACAATGGCGTTTCGTGTGCTTTTCTGATGAGTCTCGTTTTGGTATGAGACCGGATACAAGACGTATACGACACTGGAGAACCCCTGGACGCCAACAGCGATTAAAATCCTGCCAGGAAGTCCATCCTTATAGTGGTGGAACCATCATGGTATGGGCGGGTATTTGGATCGGCGGAAGAACTGAGTTGATTTGGATCAGAGGCAACCTCAACGCTCAAATTTATGCTGAGACGATTGTATCAGACGTCATCGTTCCTCTACAAGTGCAAATCGGTCCCTTATTTCAGTTAATGCATGATAATGCACGACCGCACACCGCAAGAGTTGTAAGACAGACTCTCGCCGCAGCTAACATCAATGTCCTGCCCTGGCCTGCTCAGTCGCCAGACTTGAACCCGATTGAGCATGCATGGGATATGCTACAGAGAAGAGCTCTGCCGAATATGGAGGGTATCCAGTCGCAAGAAGACCTTTTTTTGTTGTTGCAATGAACATGGGCGGCCATTCCACAGCGTGATTTGGATGAACTCATTTTGAGTATGCCAAACCGATGTTCTTGTGTTGTTAGTGTTCGCGGTAGAAACACGGATTATTAATTGTTTAAGTTACCCAATAAAATTTTAAAGAAAACTGTTATTTCAGTCTTTTTTTCGAACTTTTGTGTTAGTGGTTCAAATGTCAAAAATCCCTTTATTAGGAAAATGGCAAATTTCTTTATTAATGCAAAGGTGACTTGGTTTATCGTTACTGTGACAAACGAAAACACTTTATTTGATGAATCCTTAAAGAAAATTTTAATTAATATCAATCAGGAGAAAAGTTATTGCAAAAATATATGTTGATCCCTAGACACTTTTGATGTGTGTAGTTAGCAAGCAGAGTTTCGCTAGATAATTGAATGTATTGTTTTTCATTTTTTTTTATCTTTTTTTTTTCTTTTATACATAAAATATATTTTAATAAAAATACATTTTTATTCTTTCATTCAAGTTACAATCGTTTATTAACTAATAATGTAATATTTTACTACGAAATCCGTAGGCAAATAACGTCTTTCCAATTGACTGTATGTTCAGGGAAAGACATTCGATATAAGTGGTTTATATAAGTAATAGACAGCACTAGCACTACGGTTTAATTTCACTCACACTGCACTTATGCTAACCTAACATTTAAGCTAAGCATTTGAGAAGCGAGTCTTTGCCCATTCATACCTACATCATAATCTATAACTTTATTAAATCCTTACCATATTGTACGTTGAATACATAATTTAATTAGCAACACACAAAATGAAGGTGTCGCTTTTAAAGCGCAGTTTATTCATCATCCGCTGAAATCAGCGCCACGATGTTCCAGTAATTAATGTTTGAAAGCGTCGTCGGTTTAATACTCAGGCAGCGGCCAGTACGACCACGTTTACAGTTTGAGATTGACAGCACCTTTATGTCGTAGTAGTAAGGGCGGTTTTCGTAGTTCAAGTGTTGTTGTTGTTCACCTACAACAGCGGTGCATCCACTGTATATAATTAAGTGGCGAAGGGTCTAGCTTCTTTTGCTTGACGATACAAACGACTTGACGATCTACTGCACCGTTTTTAATCAAGGAATGTCTTGCTGTTTTTTCTCTGGTAAACTAGGTTTATGTTAGCATAGACCAAGTTATCGCCGCACCAGCAGCGTCTAGAGATAGCAGTACTAATAAAATTCGTGGCGCTGAAAGTGCATTGAGCGCACCACTTCTGTCACGGATCGCCTTCAAAGCCGTCAGTTGCTATAAGATAATTTATTTAGATATTTATTTTAATGTCTGTGTACACACAGTTAAATAGGTACATAGCTATAATTATAATTTGAGTACAAAGGTACTGTTTATTTCTTAAGATTTTTTTCCAGTAGACCTGCGAAAGGAGAAGAGAAAAAGAAAGTTGTACGTTGTGTGTCGTAAGGCGAATAAAAAACGGTGACACGATTGGTTTGTATGGAAAATGTTGACAATGCCACCTCTAGCAGCAGACTCCGTGTTCTGTGGTTTAAATCATCAATTGAAATGAGCGACACAATAATAATAATAATAATATTCATTTATTTCAGGTCCGAGACCCATATAAAACAACGACAGATAAAAAGTGTTAGTAACAAAATAAAAAACAATGAAACAATGATCCTGTAAATATTGTTTGATATAGTCCGTACATTCAAATCACAACTGCCATTCTTTGACAGTTGTATGGAATGGCTACTTATAAACACGGCAAATTGACATAGGGTCTCAATTTGCTGCAAATAGGAAAAACGGTATCCTTATAAGAACAGTTCGTTCTTCCGTCTGTCAGTCTGTCAAGACCCTGTTCCTCAGCAACGCGTGGAGGAATCAAGTTGAAATTAAAATCAAATACGTAAATCTACGGTCCCTTGGAGCTCTAAAAAATCAAGCTTCAAAGTCAATACAATAAAATAATTTAGGAAAGCAATTACCCCTGTGTTGGCTTTATTTCATACCGAAAACAAAAATCATGTAATGCTACTTACGTGGGCTGTTCCGAAAATTGTTAGTTATGTACAGAATAAACACATTCTCTTTTTTCTAGGAACTATTTTGAATTGACGGCTAATTTCAATACAAATCTGCTGAAAATCAATAGCCAACCTTGTGTATGTGTAGTTCTTTTTTTTATATTTAAAAAAAGTAAATCTGTAACTCTTTTGTTTGCAACAATGAACGTCTCGCGGGAAGCTTGTCGTGCTATTGTTACATGCTCTGTGCGTGCTATGATGTTTATGATTATAAACGAGGGTTAACCTTCAAGGAATCTCAAGAAAATGTACAAGCTGTATTTGGGGAGTAAGCTCCTGCGTTAGCAACAATTACTTATTGGTTTCGTGAATTTAAACGTGATCGAGAGAACCTAAACGATGACCCAGCCGACCTACAACTACTGTAACTCATGAAAATGTCATCAGGATAGATTGGCTATTGCTGGAGAATAGACACATTACACATCGAGAGATTCAGACTGAACTGAAGATTGGATCACAGGCAGTTTCCACCATCCTGCATGTACTGTACACCCTAAAGTTAGGAAACTTGCTTCTCGATGGATAGGTACCTCATTCGCTCACACAGCTGCTAGAACTATGGACTATTTGAATACTTTGGGAGTAAAAATATCCCCATCCTCCGTACAGCCCAGATTTAGCTCCATGCGATTTTTTTTTATTTCGCACGGAAATTAGAATGCTTCGTGGGCAAAAAATTAACACTGCAACAGAAGCCATCGAAGAATTTCGGCGGTTATTTTTCGACCTGAGCAAGATACATTTCTTTAATGTTTTGAAAGCTGGTTCACCCGAATACATAGGTGCATTGGGGTTGGAGGGGAACATTTTTAAAATCTATAAATAAACTTTTTTCACATTCCAACTTTTTTTCATTTCACTAACAATTTTTGGAACAGCCTATATAATTTGTACCGGAATAACAAAAAAATAAATGAGAATTATTGTCGACTCAGGGTGATTTGCCCCAATAAAATGGGACACAGTGAAGGACAAAATTGTGAACATTCTACTTTGTCCCACAAGTGGGACAGATTGGTGGAGCAAAGTGGAATGATCCAATTATTCACAGATAAAAACGTTTAAAACATTTATTTTGGACCAAACACTTTTTTTTTCCTTTTGTGCTGTCAGTAATTACTTTTGTGCTGTTAGTAACTAAAACATGCGGAAACAAATTCAATGTAGATATTTACTTTTCGTTCCAATTCTTTGCGAATTACGCAAAGAACTCGTACTCGTATGTAAACATAATTTTCTTAAAAAATAGATTCTCATTCCCTGAAAAAGTCCAATATTTTTTTACATTTCTCTGAAACCAATTGCGGTGTCTAGGTAGACATCGCAATTGGTATATATACATTACATATGCATATATTATACGTACGTAGGTAGGTAGGTACCTACGTATGTAAGGCGTGCTTTAGCTAAAAAGCTGAGCTCAAACAACAAGAAGTGGTGATCTGGGTGTCTACTCCGAAGTGACACATACGAATGATCGGTACGATCCGACACACGGCCGAACCGAATATTGTTGTCCTACTACGAATTAAAAAAAAAGTTAAAAAAGGGGTAAGGGTTCTAAAAAGGTTCGGATTGGCACAGTTTAGTCGGGTCGGGGAAATGAAAGGTAGTAGAAAATGACCGAACATACGGCCGATACGTAAATTTACCACTTCGGAGTAGACCCCCTGTACTTGCTTTCACAAATTTTCACAACTTATTTAGTAGCTTAAAGGCTTAAAGGATTTCAAACAGTAGCTGTAAGTTAATGGTTTCGTTTTATTTACGTAATAAACTTTTACGTGTATGAGAATTGAGCGCCCATTTTGAACGAAGATATACAAAGTAGGACAGTGTTTTGCGATAATATCTTGTTTTCGTATATTTTGTTTTGTTTGCCTGTAGTGTCCATAGGGTAGGTACCTACAGGTAGGCCCACAATCCTCTATGTGAGAACTGAGGGCCCAACTTTACAGTCCATAACTCGCTTAGGGGCCCCTTCAAGTATTACGTAAGCAGATTTTTTGCAATTATTAACCCCCCCCCCTCCACCTCGTCAGCAAAAGTAAGCAAAGCTCTTACTGCTTACGTAAACATTGGTACATGCTTTTTTCATTGTGTTCTGGTTTCTTTATTGATTCATAAGCAGCAGTTAAAGGCTATGCGCGCAGTACGATTTTAATCGTTGCGATTTAGGTCGCAAATCGCAAATACGAAAACAAGCGAATTCTCATGCGATTTTTTTCCGCAGTGGGCGGATTCTAGTATATTAGTATTGTCTACAGATTGACGAATTTTCTTCGCAACGATTTATTTCCGTAGTGCGCGCATAGCCTTATGCGTTTCGTTTTCAAGCATGGACAAGTAGGGTTGCCATGTCTTCAAACCAAAATAGACAAAATTTTGTAGAAAATCCGACAAAGTAAAAAATAAATACTGCTGACGTTATCACCATCCAGACCCCCCATCCCCCATGTCATCAAAAATAAGCAAAGCAAAGACCCCCCGCCCCTCATTTGACTTTAACAAAATCTGATTCCAACTCTCACAATAGGCTATTTGACAATGTAAAAAATAAGGTCATAATTATTGACACTCGTATAGATTATCGCTTTTAAAATCGATTTCCATTAATTTTACTACAAAACAATGTATTATTTATTAAAAAAATCCCGAAAAAACTTCATCTTTTTAAATCTGGCGCCACGTAATCGAAAACGGTCTGGATTGGCTGAACTTATGATGACGTCATGATATAGTCAATTTCTGTCTATCGTTGATAGAACAGATGACTTTTGTCTAGTATCTCGACCGTTTCAACGTTTGTTTACGTGTATTGTGACGTCACGACGCCATATTGTTAAAGATAGCGTTTTGGCGGCTTATTTAAACAGTACATTTTTATTTACTATTTTCTAAAAGAAATACATTATGCAATTTGAAGTAATAGGTTTTTGTGGGCTCGTTAGACACCATTAAATAATCTGAGATGTTTATCAGAAACCAGTCAAATAGCCTATTATTTGGGAATGTTCAGTAAATCCTAAGCACATTTTCAAAAGAGTTTTAACAAAGTGGCAAATAAATGTATCGACTGTAGTAAGTCTTGTAGGTACGTCTTGTACCTTAACGAAATATTCGTATCGAATTCGAATTCGATTAATTCTCCTTTTTGAATCGGAATACTGTTCGTAATTGCTATTTTGTTCCCGTGCGATACGGATCTTTAATCAGGTAAGTTTCAGACATACTTGAGATTTCTCGATGAAAGAGCCTGTAAATCACTACCATTCACAGGTATTTTGTTAGTAGATTTGTTGCTTTGTAATTTCTAACGTGACAATACTATCGTAGGCGTCTACGGCATCACGAAAACACAGTGAAGTAAAATGTATGGAAACATATTAAGACGCTTTTAAACCGTCCACGATAACGATATATAACGTGCTCATATTTCCATACATTTAATTTTATGGACGTGGATGTCCACGATAATATCGTCCCGTTAGAAATTATAAAAGCGGTCATTACTTTTAAATATTATATTTCAAAACTTCGCAAATATCTTGAAACTGAATTTCGATAATTTAATATTGGCTGCGACAATTTCGTAGTCTGGCGTACAATATCGCGCTTCGGATTATATTCGTGCTGTCATGATAAGCCAGCATATCAGTAAATTATCATAAAGGCACAAATTATGCAAGCTATTCGGGTAATCATTGAAAATCAGCGCTGTGCTGTGGGTCCCCCTATAGCACAGCATTATGCTGAGTGGAAGTCTTCTTGTCACAGTCATGACGTGCAGCTGTCGACTATTTTGTGTGCAGTTTTCTACTGACTGTACATTGGCTGACGAATTGAATAAAACTGACGAATCGACGAAAACTGGCAAACACTGGAAACTGTCGAGTTAACGCAACTTCTAATCGGTAAAACTGACGAATCAGTGAAACTGACTAATCAACGAAACAAACTGACGACTGAGGGAAACTGACCAGTGATTCGCGGACTCTCTGTAGAGTATTTAATAGGTTTATTTGTCACGTCTTTCTGTGACAAATAAACCTAATTTCTTTCTCTTTCTTTCTTTATATTCTGAAACATCACAAGTTTGACTGAAAAATAGATATGTTTCTTTATAGCCCCTGCTTGAGTTTAATCTTTAGAACATTATACATAATTCAGTTCAACTCTGTTTTCAGTTTCTCTGCCAGCCTTTTGGGCACTATTCCTGTTGACAGCGATGCGGACGAATTTTTTGATGCCTTGATCATTTTGCTTATTTTTTTCATATAAATGCACATATTATTATTATTTTAAATATTAGCATAAATTATTTATTTATCACAAACACTGCAAATATTATAGTCATTTTAATTGAATACAGGTATTTTGAACAACAATAAATAATCGGATTTACTCTGTTTGTAGATTAGGTTAAGTTTAAGCACTGTAGTTGCAGTTTAACTGGCTGGTAACTTTGCACTGTAAACTAGACTGAATTCACGTTCATATGGACGTAGATATAATATAGAAGCATAATTACGTTGTATAACAGAACAACAGGGCTTCTCACTCAACCAGCAAGCAAGCTTACTTCAAAATAGGCACTAGCTGTGCCCGCTACTTCATTCGTGTGCATGTAGGAAAACCAGTTGGATTTCATGGGTTTTAATTGTTTTGCGTGGAACCCTAAATATTTATCTAAAATGAAAGCCGTTGTTTTTCCGCTTCAGCCGTTTCGGAGACTAGCCGGTAAAAACAGACAGACAGACAAATGATTATAACTAATTGTGTTTTCGGTATGAGTACCGTATATACTTTCATATGCATCTAGTAAAAAGCGGTTATTTTGACATTACAAACAGACACTTCAAGAGTACATAGTTGTATCTATATATATAAAATTCAAAGTCCTGACTGACTGATATATCAACGCACAGCCTAAACCGCAAGTCCTAAAGACAGAAAATTCGGAGGGTATGTTCTTTGTGAAGAGTAGGTATCCATTAAGAAAGGGTTTTAAGTCGCGGGCAGAAGTTAGTAGAAGATAAATAAAATAAGACAAATAGACTCATTTAAACCTTTAACAGTCCTCAAAGGATAAAATGTCAACAACGGTAATCATCCAAAAGTATACTTTGGTTAAGAAGTGTGCCCTTTTAATTATGCACCGCTTAGAAAAACTGAGAACGTTGCAAAAAAAGCATGAAGACGAACTCTTTCGTTTGAAGGTAATCAGAGAAAACGTGCAAAACAAGTAGGTGCCGCTTTTCATTCCTTATGCATAGACCGTACCACTTGAATCCTTTTACCGTAGGTACTTTTCGATTTAGTTCTCAGAAAAACAAATTTGCTGGGACTTCTTGAGCAGAGCTAGCAAGCACTACTATCTACTGGTCCACTTACTATAAGTTGTTTGGTTTGATAAAACAAATGCAACTTCTAGTAACTGAGAGTACTTAAATGTTTTTTTCAACTTTCCAAAAAAACGTATCGTAACGATTATCGCGGCCGTAACTATTTTTCCCCGATTTCAACAACATGGTCGTAGTAAGCTGCCCATACCTTCGGCAGACCATCATCTGCCCAGCCTTTTTCCAACTATGTTGGGGTCGGCTTCCAGTCTAACCGGCGAATGCAGCTGAATACCAGTATTTTACATGGAGCGACTGCCTACCTGACCTCCACAATCCACAACCCAGTTACTGGGTAATACGATACCCTTGGTAAGACTGGCTGTCAGACTTTCGGGCTTCTGACTACCCGTAACGACTGTCAAAGATCCGCGAATGACAGCCGGGAACAACGGCTTAACGTGCTTTACGAAGCACGGAGGGGTCTTGTTATGTAAAGATGGTCACCCATCTACAGACCAACCACGGCAAGCGTAGCTTAACCTGATCGATCGACCTGTGCGGCTTAGAGCAATAAACTATTCTAATGTTCCATTATTTTCTATTAGGTATCAAATTAACAATCAATGAAATCACACCTTAAATTGAAAAGGGGAAATTGTATGCAAGTAGTCAAAAAATACTTATGTAGCATTACATACTTACCTACATACATACAAACTGACGCCTTCTTCCCATGGGGACAACAAAAAGCCACCTGCTATGATCCTTACGTTCTTTTTTTGCTTCGTTTAAGTTCATACACCTGCCTGTGTATTCTATAAAAATCTCACCGCGAAAACATAGGTGTAGTGAGCCTTGTCAATCCCTAGCATCAGGTCAACTTGAGTGAGCTAACTCTAAAATAAGTCAGTAGCGCACATAATCTTATTCTGTATCAAAGATTAAGCGCTATTTTGATGTGAAATGTTCCATGACGTTGTTTAAAATAAATAGTTTTAAATTTAATTTAATTTTTTTTAGGTGGAAATGTGGAATGACAGCTCAATTATTTTACAGAATAGCACTACTGGTCATACACGCATGCCGGTTGTGAGCACTACGCACCTGGCCCTTCTGAAGAACATCACCAATTGTCACATGCAAGCATTACATATTAGCATTAAAACAGAATATTTGTACAAATGTTGTGCAGTTACTACCAAGAATTTCATGTAGATTTTTATTGTTGAGTTTGTTTTTAAGTGATAAAGTTGGAACATAAAACGTCGGTTACGTAGATAACATTGTATCCTTTAGCATAGCATAGACAATTGCGACTACTCGAGGTAATTTGCATTCAATTTGCCTGTCAAGCTTCTG
Source organism: Oligia latruncula (assembly GCA_948474745.1). NCBI lineage: Eukaryota > Metazoa > Arthropoda > Insecta > Lepidoptera > Noctuidae > Oligia > Oligia latruncula. The sequence continues at coordinate 15,718,504 of OX419688.1, forward strand.
TCTTAATGTCTACTAAGTCATGGGTACAAAGGAACATTAAATTAATGGAGTGCATTTATGCACTATGGTCATCCGAGGGGGAAATCCTAATGCATCTTAGAGCCTAAAACAATGAGACGGGGAGGACACTAGAAGTTAAATTTTTAAACGAATGCATTTAGAATGCTTCCGGGTTGAAGAATGTAACCCTTTAAATCAGAACTGCAAGCATTCTAAATTTTACATTCGGTTTGGATTGGCATACAAAGAAAAAGCTAATACAACTAATGTTTTCTTATATTCCACACTACGCTATAACCACGAAAACCGTTATTCCTATGTCGTATTCATAAATTGAATAAGTTTCCTTACTAAATAGGTACGTCATGTCGCAAAATGTTATCCTTCTTTTAATTCCATAAAATTAACTTAAAACAATAGCTACTGACGTGCATCGTCTCGTGTCTTCAACAGAATGTCGACTTACCGAACAACCCCGAGGGCTTTGCGACGATACCCTAATTAAGTTTATCTTTTTTCAATTCACTCGCTTCTTATTCTGTGGATAACAAAAAAGGTTCGCGAAATGCGCCATTTTTTACTTTGGCAATTTACCGTTAATCCAAACTAAATGAATTAACTGTCTTAACATTCTGTGTCCCAAAAACACGACGAACGGAGAAATAACTCTTTATTGCCAATGTAAACTGCCCATATAAATATATTGTAAGCAATAAAAATCCTCAAAGGTGCCGTTTTCGGGGTTTTAAAGATCCGAACAGAGCTGTTTTATTAGTTAGAAGCCGAGTTAGCGCCCGAACCGGCTGTTAAAACACAGATCCTCAAGTACTTGCAGACATTACTTCAGAAACAACTTGGTCGTGGCTTATTATGCAATGGATTTGAATTTCCTTGGATTGTCATAGGGAAGGAACGGCCGACAACATTCGAGATTTTATGAAAAGTTCGCTTTCATCTTGGATTCTTCCGGCTTATTTCCGTACCTACCTAGTTTGCTTTGGTTGTTGCAAACCCGATAGGAAAAGCTGTTTCCCATCAATCATAGAACGAGATTAATTGAAATTTCATGTCAACATACTTAGGTATGTATTTCTTCTTCACTTCCTCATTGGAAGCAACGTTGATTAATTTTAGGGTATGGTTATTTCTGTAACTAGGCTAAACACAAAGTGTGCGGTTGGTAGACCCTTTAGGAACGAAGTACCTACCTACCTTAAAATTACTATCGACAGTGTGTCTGTTTCCGAGCCGCAGAAAAAATGTGTCCTAATTATTCCCAAATGGATAGCACCTGTAGTTTGGAAACTTCACATCGTAGCACATAGCTTCAACTATCCAGAGAAACATGCCACTCCCACGTTAAACTACATGTGAGTTCAATGGAATCAATTTAACAGTCCATCACAGCTAAGCTCTAAGCTCAAATTGAACTCTCCAAAACCTGCTAAACCATTTTGAAAAATCAACAAATTCGGGATGGTAAAGCGTACAAGCAAAACCATAAAACCAATCACTTTTCAACGGGAGAAAAGCCGCTCGCTTAAAAATGAAAACATAAAAGAATCCAAGACATGTGGAATTTATCCGGCCCGCGAATGCAAGCACGTTGCCTATCCAGTCTTAATACATTCCAAGAAAGGAAACTTTTTCTTTAAGCGAAGTATTTAAAACTGCTTATGTTATGCTCACGGATGCTCGCTCCTTATTAGCTAAGCAACCTGTGAGTTAATAGAAATTGTTTCACAATCTTGCATTTTTAATTTAGTTGTGAACTTTGTTTCGTAAGAATATGAATTAGGTATTCGTAAGGGGGTGTCGTTCCAGGGGGGTAATTGCGTAACATACTAACAGTAGCAATGGCTTTTTACGGTTCAAAAACATTCATTGCGTTATTTACATTGTTGCGCAGACAAATTTTTCGAACTTATGAAGCAATGGATTAGCAATATCCTTCAAAATGATTTAGATGTGCTGGTGCTGCTCTGTTCAAAATTATATTTTGTTTTTCATTGTATTAAGGAAATTATATGGTAAAGTATTGTGTAACGCAATCTTTTATCTAACATGAATATTTTCTTTCCAAATAAGTACCAAACGCAATATGGGTACTCGTATGTCCCCTTGCCACTCCGAGGACGTCATTGATGTTACGAACAAAACATGTAACATTGGACGTGCAATAAATTTTCCAAACTTTATGATTTATGAACAGTACCAGCAGTAAACAACACAAATATTTTTATATCTCGCCATTTACAGAGGTCGTTATAAATGAACATTAACCAAATTACGTTATGCTACGGTTTTCATCTTCCATATAACAGAAACCTGCGTCTAATATACTTATTTATCGTTTCCTTGAAACACCATTTTTTCAAAAATATAATTTTTGGTCATATTTATTTGCTTTGACATCTGCACATGCTATTTTCACTTCTAAATGAAACGTATTCATGACCGCAAAATTTGTACCAAATATATAATCAAAATTTTAGCCTGGATACTCGTTACTCAGTGGAATTCCGAAGTGGTTTTTAGTGGGAACACATAAGTGGGGAGGAGACACGACACGAAACACGAAAACACTCCCTCCCCCATACATAAATACGACACGTCCAGCTATAGCAGGAGACTGTCACTCATGAGTGACAGTGAGAGACAATCCTTTACAAAGCCGAATTTTTTAGGGTTCCGTACCCAAAGGGTGCCAACGGGACCATATTAATAAAGCTCCGCTGTCCGTATGTCCATCAGTTCGTTTGTCACAAGGATGCATCTTTCGAACCGTAATAGGTTGACACTTGCTCTATCAACAGATAATAAAATTTAAATTAAATAAAAAAATAAACAGACAGGTTTCTTGCGGAACAGTGGTGGCCCAGTGGTATCGGTCCCGAACTCCCGACTTACGAGTTGTAGGTCGTGGGTTCAAACCCAGGCACGCGCTTTACTTTGTGTAAATAATTTCCTCACCACAACTCTCGATACGGTGAACGAAAACATCGTGAGGAAATCGGCGTGTCCAGGAAGACATCCTACCAACCCGCACTGGGCCCGCGTGGTAGATTACAGCCCACTCCCTCTCGAAGAGAGGAGACCTGTGTCCTAGCAGTGGGAACATTACCTACAGGCTGTTTATATGATGAACAGGTTTCTTATATAATATGGGGATACAAGAAACGTGTATTTTTAAATACGTATCTAGTGTTAAATATATACGGTGCTACGGAACCTTTCTCGCATTTAGCCGCTTTTTGTAAAACCCGCTGTGCTACTGTATTAAGAACCGGGTGCTGTAACTTGGTGAACTCAATTAAGTTTATGTATCGTCGGAGGCTTCGCGGGAAGAATGCTAAGCGAGCTTGGTGCCAAGTTGTTCGCGATACGCGTTTTTAAGTCGCGCCTAAACGACACGCTACGGTTGGCTTCATTCACACTTTGTTTCCAAGTTTCTTGTGAAGTGTTTTGGGTGTTGGAGTTAATTCCGGAATTAGGTGTAGGTACGTAGGTGGTTTTACAAGCTTATTAAGTAGGTACATTCGGTAGGTATTCTTGTCATTTATTTGGTGAAGATAATCAAATTAGACGATACATTTTCTCAAAAAAAAAACATGAAAGAGAAAAATATTCTACCCTGGTCAAATATAAATATATTTTACCGGGGTAGAATATTTTTCTCTAATTAAATGAAAGTTAAATGAAAGTTTTATACAAACTGGTCGCCTATCTAGGTAGCTATCACATAGCATAAGCATAAATCAGCCTGTAATGCTGCTGGGACACAGGCCTCTCTGTGAGAGGGAGTGGGCTGTAATCCACCACGCGGGCCCAGTGCGGGTGGTGGATGTCACATGACAAGGAATTTTTGGTTCTAGGACATGGTTTCCTCACGATATTTTCCTTCACTGTTTTGAGAGCAGTGGTGATGAAATAAATTACTCAAAGTAATGCGACTGCCTAGGTTCGAACTCACGACCTACAAGTCGTAAGTCGGAGCCGTAACCACTGGGCCACCACAGCTATCACATAATTTCACATTATTCCAGAATACTCACACATTTACCCCCACATATTTTCCGAGCGCACGATATTAGGAATGTCAGCCATTGCAGAATGCGCTCAATGTCAACACTTTGTGCTCGAAATGATTGAATACCTAAAATGACAAATGGTGCAAGCCTTCGCGCATATTAAAAATGTTATTTGGATAATATTATATTACCATAAGGAATACAATTTTTCATCATTATGGCGACTACATGACCTGAAGCGCGGTCTTTGTCGGACTGCATAGAAAAGAAAGTGAAGCGCGATGACACAACGTTGGTAATTTATTGCAAAATATGAAGAAATTATCTACCTATTCAAAAAATCTATTGTTTCGACTAAAAACATAAAACACTAGTGCTTTAGTATGTTGCCTACAGAATAATCTGACAAAAAATCATAATGATTGTATGTACTATGTACACATATTAGTATGGTTTTTATTGTAAAAAGAAAGTTTTTAGAGGTATCTTCATGATTTTTTTTCTATCGTATCAGATTAGTTGTATTATGTTTTCAACACACTATCAACCTAGCATATAGGTATCCTGAAGAATTTCATATATTTTTCTGATTTTGTTTACTGTAGTCGATCATATCGTCGACCGTAGGTTCAATTGAGGTAAGGGACATAATACGATTTTTCAGGAGAGGCCGACAAAGTTTTTTTTCGGACTAAATCGCCTATAACTTTTTTTGTTATTAACCTTTTTCGGATCTGATTTCACACATAATCTTGTATTTTAGTGCTCTATCTACCTGTGTAACATTTATTTAAATAAGTTAGCTATTTAAGAAAATAGACGTTCCTTACACCAACGTATTTTGTTAGTAATGTCCCTTACATTAAATTGATCTCTACGTTGGATCCAATCCAATGAAAAAATAGTGTAAAGGTCTTGTTGAAAAAATGTGTGAAAAATAATTCGTTGATTGGGAAGACCCTTACCTTATTTGAAGTGGATTGGCGGCTGTAATTACACCATTTCAAGTTGCTATATTGCATAGTTTTTCAGATACATTGTTATTATGGGGCTGATTCGAAATTCGAATCCAAAAATCAGTAGGGTAAGGGACATTTTTTTTAAGCTAGAATTTTTTCATATACACCATTCGAAAGAGCGCAAAATTCTGAACAAAACTGTATACTCAACTCATTTTGGGTATTTTGTCCCTTACCTTAATTGAACCTACGGTTGACGATATACTTTTATTGTTTCGAAAACTTGCGTTTTTTTTTTGGGTTTAGGTCCTGTAAGCCCATGAAAATAATAATACTGCCACTACATAAATAGCTACCCCCCTACTAGCTTTAATTCAGTATAATCCCATTGATTGATATTTCATGAAATAGTCATTCATTAGGATTGTATGAACTTAGAGGGTTGTGTTGACGATTTTAATTAAATATTATAATTCTGTAAAGTCATATTTGATAAGCTCGCAAAACATATTTTAATCAACATTCAACATGTCACTGACATGAAAATTTTTGAATTCGATTTTCGCGGGCTACCCTGGCGCTTCGTCTTCAATAATGTTTTAACACGTACGAGTTTATATTCAAAGTTTTAATGCCCTATTGTTCTTCCCTGTGCTAAAAGTAGTCACAGTTTCCTTTGTCTAACAAATTGAGTTCCATCCTAACAGCCATCTAAACTTTCCTCATTGTGTTCCTTAGGTGGTTTGTCGAAATAAATCTCTAGCAGCAATCGAAGAGTTCCTAACGCGTGCAACGTAATAAACTACCAAGAACCAATTAAAAATATCGAGAGGAAGCGAGGAATGAGATGATAAAAGAGCAAAAGTGTGGGTACTTTTGTTGTTTACAGTTGCATTTGTCGAATGTCTTGACTGTCAACTAGGGAACCGATTCCAATTTAACAGTATTGCCCTGGGATTTCTTGCGATCGCACCACCCGATACATTGAGTATACGAACTAGTAATTGGCTATCGACTATCCACAAACCCGCTCTTTCAAATCTAAATAGGAAATTCTTTTAGATATTCCACTATTAAACAATGAGTCGGAAGTTAATACGTTTTCCATGAAAGTAATTACATAAAAATGAATGGTCAGGACTTTTATGAAGCTATTCGTAAAATGATTAAGTAATTGAATTGTAATGGTCATTTGATGCTACTAGTTATAATGGTTTTCGTATAAACTCACTGGCAAGATAATTTAATGGATGTCATATATTAGTAAATTTCTATCATTATCGAAAATGAAAACAATTAATTAAATTGCAAACTATATACGGTATGGGTGTGTCATCAACATATTCATAAAAAAGTTAGTTGTAATCTTCTTCTATATAAAAAACAAAGTCGGATTAGTTACACCATTTTAACTGAAAAACGGACAGATTTTTATGATCTTTGATTTGTGTCCGCCCCGAATAGCAGAATAACTATTAAAACATGGAAAAAAATCCCGAAAAAAAAAAAAAGGGGGATAATTAATTTGCTCATAAATTTTGTATTGATTCTAAGGTGCGAAGTTCGCCGAAGCCGCTTTACAATTCATATACTTACCTAATAAATCCCAAATCGACACTCCTGAAGATTTCATTTCCTGACGAAATGGAAGAAGATTTTTTCCAGAATACGATAATAAATGCCTGAATTATTCATACACCAACACCACCGGGGGAATCAGATACGGTTGCCTCGAAATTTCGTATAAGTAAATCGACGATTAAGCTTAATTATCAGCTAAGATCGGGCGATGTTCCGACACCTCCAGCTCGTTTACACCCCATTGTGGAAACAGCCTCCCTCCCCCTTACATTGCCTAGCTGTTCCCTTTATGCGTACCACCCGATCTTTATAACGCCGTCTAGTTACCGAGATACCCAAATATTTTATGTCTCTGTTTTACTGCTCTCTACGTCATATTTTATCAATATAACCCACCAAGTGATTCTCCTAAGCTCGTCGCCTGTCATATTAAACTTTCACAAACATTATTTTGTAGTTGCCGAGAACTGCGACGTCGTGACTTACTTAACAAAATAACTCAAATAGTAATAGTTGCTTACTTGACCGCCGGCAAAATAAAGTTTGTCGAACAGTTGCAGTGTAAAATTTATGGCAGACCCTTCTCTATAGCCTCAAGGAGTAAACCTTCCTATTTTCTTTGATTTCGTGTTTGGAATTAGTCTCTTTGGCGAACATTTTCCTCGTTTTGATTTCTCCATAAACTGAAAATCTACAAGGATTAAAGTGAAAAACTACAACCACGACGATTATTGCATAAGATCACCTCACGAGACAACAATAGTATATTGTCTGCAGAGGGAGCAAATAACTATTTTGAAGGCGAGAGGGTTCTTTGAATTCAGAGCGGAGCGAAGGATTCTAGAGTAGAATCCCGAGCGCAACGAGGGGTTTTAAAGTAGAATGCTGAGCGCAGCAAGGGATTCAAAGTACGTCACTCGAGCTTAGAATAGTGTTGCTCCCGAGGTGGACACTCTACTTTTTATCACCCTCTATGAAAAAATAAGTAAGTGCAACTTATGAATAAGAATAGTAAGTTTAATTATCACTACTTGAGGAAACATACAAATTGTTTATAAAACTAAGTAAAATCCTAATTTGAGTAAACAATTACGAACGAAGGCAGAATGCTTTTCGCGCGTTTTTTATTTTTTCACAAACTTTTTTTAATTTGGCTTGCTCGTTTTTCATTGTCATACAGGCTGTTACTTGTTAATACAATGTTCGATTGATCTCTTTGGTGATTGGAACTTTTACTAAAGATATCCACATTCCAAATTCAAATCACTTGTAGTCCCTAGGGATTAAAGAGTTATTTTAGTCCGTGTTTACGAAGAATACACTAGCTCTTTTTGAATTGATGTGATAAAAAAATAATTTCTTGCCTACGACCGTTATTTACAATAGGTACACAGTGGAATTTTCGCCGTCTAAACAACAATTTAAAGAAGTTTTATTGTTATTTCCGTACAAACAAGTACCTACGGAGTTAATTGTGTTTTATCCTGTTTGGAGCAAGTTAGAGTCGGCAACTCAGCACATGGACTCCCAAAAATGGCGCGCGTCGTCTTTGCTCTCCATGTTACTTAGATAACCCAATTTGTGTTTTATCTGTTTGTTCCACTTCTGAACCACGAAACTAATCAAACTAAACCTCCTACTTTCATAAATTTCATATATCTACGGGTGTATTCGGATGGTAGAGTGGTAGTCATATTTTACCCTAACTGTATTAGGATAGATAGATAATTTGGGGTTCCTTAAAATATAAAATTTATAATTATAACGTATAGATTTCGGGACTCTTTAAAATCACAGTAGGTATTTACACTTTTTTTTAACATTAGGTACTACTTTTTAGAAGCCTTTATTAAATGTATAGTCCGTTTAAAGATTGCTTAACTATCCAATTAATTTGCAGAAGAGCAAAAAAGCGCACACAAAAGGCGTAACAGATTGCTACGCTGTCCCAGCGTCACAAGACTAGAATAACCTACTTTCTTTGACTATAACCTTGCTGAAGTCTTTATATTTTTTAACTGTACCTAAGTTTTTGTTTAGATCAGAGGGGCAGTTTCCGTATTTTTAAGAACGTTCGCATTCTAATCTCAGTCTCAATCTGTCAAAGACACCACGAATTTTCAAACATTTTTGACATTGATTGCCGCTGAGATGAAATTGCGACTAGACACAAAATACAGAGAGTACAGAAGGCAATCACATGTATGTACTTCACTTTTCATACCTACGCTCGGCGGTCGCGCTAGGGTTGTCAACTTTGGCTTATGCACAAAAAACTATCGTGGAAGTGGCACTCGTATCTAGTTGTTTGATTTATTTTTGAGCTTATCCTACAATATTAAAACAAAACAATAAATATAGTATTACAATACAAAAAGTTTACAGGACAAAAACATGTAAAATTTTACATTTGTCAATTTTCACTATCGAAAATCCCTAATAACTTCAAAACGGATTACCCTATTTACACAATTTATTTTGCCTTGTCCGTTTTAGACATAAACCTATCAAATGACACTAAAAACAACACAATATCTACACAAACAAAAAATCATGTTTTCAACTTGCGTAACAGTTGGTGGCGTGAATTTACCTTACAAAAAAGTTACTTCGTTTATACTGATTCAAAATAGGAAACTCATGTATAAATCGAGCTTAGATAGCCATTTTTTTGTTGCTCCATTTTTGCACTTCACAGACGCGTGTCAAGCGGATGGCACCCGCGCTCGCACTACTCCCAAACCGTCCGAGATAACGTGTCCGTGAGCGGTGTCTATGTGTGCGTTGCTTGAGCGCACTTTGTATGTAAATGGCCTTCTGTACTATCTGTATTTTGTGGACTACATTTGGAACGTTTTTAATTACGAGAATAAAATTGGTCTTCTGGTTTTTCACATCACTATCATCTGCCTAGCCTTTTCCAAACTGTCAGGGTCGGCTTCCAGTCAAACCTGATACATCTGAATATACAATAGATCTGGTTTTTCACAGTAGGTACCTGACTAAAACATGTTACTAATATCCAGCGAGTAATTATAAACGACCGGGTTTTTTCTTTCACAGTAGATTTTATCTTTTTAAAAGTTTAATTATTACCTTATTACCTGTTAATTTAACGTTGTAAAGTACTGTGCGTGACCCAAATAAATCAGTTTCGTCCGTCCTTTATGTCCTTTCCTTTTATTTCTTTTACACCCTCGACGCAGAAAAGGGAGTGTTATAATTTACACTGTGGGTCGTGGTTTAATGTGACGCTCGTGATTCCTGCTACCCCGTGTGAAAAGCCGTGGTTGGATGACGTATTTTTGCTTTTATACAATAGGCTCGCCTCCTGTTACCTACTTGTAAGTCAAAGTCAAAGCATTTTTTTTCAAACTAGATGACCCGGCGAACTTCTTGTTATTTTGCTATTCGGGGCGGAGACAAATCCAACAAAAAAGCCGTTCTCCAGTTATAAATGGTGTAACTAACGCGACTTTGTTTTATTTATATAGATAGGCATATATAACGCACTTTTGAACGCCAAAAGTTACAATAAAATATAATTGATTAGGTATAGTCGCCCTTTCCAAAAAGGATTCGTAGGGAAAAGAATGCGCAAGATACTCCGATCGCGAAAAAAAATCAGCTGTTCCCTACATTTATGTTCGTATAACTCGTCAAAATGTAGGGAACAGCAAATTTTTTTTTCGCGATATCAGGTTTGGTCCTATAGTAAAAGTTCTTCATAATAATGATGAGTACAATGACCTCTTAAGAGGTTGTTAATGTTTTATCAATAAATAAAGTCCTCCAGACCGTATTTCGGCCACGGCGGCCAATCTCAACGGAGACTAGCCTTCGGCGCGGGACATATTATAGTGCACAAGTGTGCGCGCAGACACAGGTGCACTCCTTCTTCCCTCACTCTCATAGTCCGATGGGACGGCAATCCGACACGACCGGAGAGAGATCAGGCGCAGGACCAACGGCTTAACGTGCTTTCCGAGGCACGGGGGTATCACACCGCCAACTTCCAAACTCCGGGCTGTTACTAAAAATTCCTAATGGAAAAACTCAATAACACTTTGCTCGACCCGGGAATCGAACCCGGGACCCCACACTCAGCAGTCGCGCTTGCGACCACGAGACCAACGGGGCAGTTATTAATAACCCTGTATATGAATACGATGCACCTAGAATAAAATTACAGAGTAGGTAAAAGAACTAGCTAACTACTATGTAGTAACTTTTGCGTAATTTGAGTGAGCTCTGTCCATCCGTTCTGGCGTGATGATATATTATGTAGTACAATGTTTAATATCTTCGAACTAAACCGTTCAAAATCCTCTTACAGTGATATTCAATAGCGTTTTAATAACAACAATTTGATTGATATTTTTAACACAAGAAAATAATCCGTAGTAGGAAGGTACTGCTACAACAAATACCTACATCTTAACTCTTTTTTTAACCGACTTCAAAAAAAGGAGGAGATTTTCAGTTCGTCAGTCTTTTTTTTTTATCGACGGTAGAATAAAAGCAAAGTTAACAATGGATTGTAATGGATATCTGTGTTTTTTGCCAAAAAAATTGCAAACGTATAAATTTAATGTTCCTATCCACTCCACTTTCAACTGAAATGTAAAATTCTGAAACGTACAGTTAAATAAAAAAACACAAAACTAATTTTAATTTTAACAATTGTTTGCTCAAAATAGTTTTCCGGAATTAAAGACCGTATAAACGACCATTTTTGGCAGCCTCTAGTAACATTTGGCAAAAATGTCCCTCTACAGTTTAGCCATAAAAAAACCGGTCAAGAGCGAGTCGGACTTGCGCACCGAGGGTTCCGTAGGTATGTAAATAGTTTATCACAGGTTTTTTTTTGTAACGTAACTACAAATTTACGGTTTTCGGATTATTTCCTGTATTCGCGTTGTCCCCGTAATCTATGTCCCCGTTAACGAGGACAAAGGAAATCCTTTACTTGTGCTACATGACATTGCTTCTTGCCAAATCATGATTCATGATTCTAGGTGAACGGGAAGTACCCTATAGGTTTTAGTTCCCTTGCGAGTGTCAAAATATGCGGCATAAACGGAACATAAACGCCCGTATCTTTTGATTGCGTTAACTTAGAAGTATAATTAGTTTTTTTAGAAGTTTTAATTTTTTCACTGCTTCAGGGGATTGCAGCCCTGAGTATTTGATATTAATTTCAACTTGATAACTCCACGCGTTCCTGAGAAAAAGGGTCTTGAGAGACTGACAGATAGACGGACAACGAAGTGATCTTTACAGAACCCTAAAAACGCACAGAGTCGCCCTCGAAACTTTTGTTACAAACGTGCCGTTCATATTCTGAAAGCCAAAAGATGTTCCATCTAACTATAATCCATACTAATACTTATTATAAATTCGAAAGTAACTCTGTTTGTCTGTCTGTATATTACATTTTCACTAAACCACTGAACGGGTTTCGATAAAATTTGGCAGAGAGATAGATTGCATCACGGGGAAGGACTTAGGATAGTTTTTATCCCGATATTTTCACGGGATCGACACTTACGCGGGTGAAACCGCGGGGCGCAGCTAGTTACCTATAAATGTAGATATATACTTTTCAAAACATTATTCTTTTACGTCCCGCACCCTAATTGCGTAACTCACTTTCAACCACATTCAGAATCATACTAATCCATTGCTTCATAAATTTCCGAAAATGTGGACTGCTCAACAACGTAAATAAGGCAATGAATGGTGTTGAACTGTCACAATAAAATGTAAATGTAATGTCTTTCCACCTTATCATAGTTGTGTTTGTATTTATTATTTGATTACGTTATATTTATTAAAATTCTAGTGATATTTATTTTAGAAATATGTATGTTTGTTTGTATGTATGTAAGTATATTCTCATAATACTTGTTTAGTTTTATTAAGAGAATTGTTTTTAGATTTCTTGTATTATTTTGTCTCCTTTAATCTTTCACACGCTGTCTACATCTCTCCATTAATTGTCCTATCGCAGGTATGCTGGAAGAGATTTCTTATGAAATAAGCATCACCTTTGTACCTATTTTTCTGTTCTGTTTTACTTGTCTGTTTATATGTGTGTACATAAATGGTTAAATAAATAAATAAATAAGTCATTGCTACTGTTACTGTGTTATACAAATACTATACGTGTCATACTGACTTCACGCAAAATCCTGCATCTCGCAAGCAGAATTTACCGCGCAACTAGCATATATACAACGGCCCGACGTGAACGTGATCATCGGGGAGTTTTCCGCCAGACACACAACTCGTCTGGTCGGAGGATCCTCCCATTTCTATGGAGGATGAGGGAACTTTACACCCTGTTCCTCATACCTCTATAGACTAATACGTTTCCTGTGTCGCCCTTGGCTTGAGAAAATTTTCTTTACAACATAAACATTTTCTTGTAACGAAGTCACAGCAAATGTGACTTGCGTATATTATTAGACTGGCTTCTGCCGCGACTTCGTCCGCGTGAAATTTCTTGTTTCCCCGACCCACCCCGTCGCATAGCATCGCCAGCCCGCACTATTACTTTGTTTTCGCTTAGCGTTCTTTCTTACTTTTTTAGGGGGGTACGGAAGTACCCAAAGGGTAAAAACGGGACCCTATTACTAAGACTTCGCTGTCTGTCCGTCCGTCTGTCTGTCACCAGGCTGTATCTCAAGAACCGTGATAGCTTAACAGTTCAATATTTCACAAATTATGTATATATATATATATTATGTTGCCGCTATAACAACAAATACTAAAAACAAAATAAAATAAATATTTAAGGGGGGCTCCCATACAACAAGCATGTTTTTTTCGGCGTTTTTGCCTTGTGGTACGGAACTCTTCGTGTGCAAGTTCGACTCGCACTTAGCCATTTTTTTTTATTTTTGCTCGGCTCCTAAGTGTCCTAGCTTGATGTGAAGTAGCCTATAGCCTTCCTCCAGAATTGGACTGTCAAATGCAAAATGTTTTTTTTTTTTAATCCGACTGGTTGTTCCAGAGATTAGCACGTTCAAACAAACAAACAAACAAACAAATTCTTCAGCTTTATTATTATAAAGCTGAAGAGTTTGCCTGTCTCAAACATACATGTATATATCTGTAATAATAAGTAAAGATATATACATGTATGTTTCAGACAGGCTGTAGGTATTCACGTAGCGCCATTTATGCCTACCATAATGTAACCGTGAGTGAAGCAAGAAGCACCTGTCGCTATCCTCGCTTATTACAGTTAATTAAGAACACTGTGTTTGTATACCTTCGTATATTTTGTCTGTTGCTCATAATTTTGTTAATTTACGCCGCTGCGAATAATTTTACGCTGTTTCATTCAGTGATGTTGTTCCGATTTGTGAATCCGACAAGCAATCTGTTTTATTTTAACTCGGCAATGGAAATCAATTTAAATATTTGACAGATTATTAAAATTTGCAATTCAATGTTTTGTGTCAGTATCATTTGAATACAGGCCTAAGTTAAAATAAAAACTACAGTCGGACTTTTAATTAACTGCAGTAAAATGACAGCTTATGTGTTACCACTTTTTAATGAAATTTAAATAGTGATGTGACAAAAGAATCTATGCGTTCAATTTTACCATTCAGTACAAAATCGATTCATGTTAAATTGATGTTATAAAAGAGGATAATATTATTAGAGGATCATTATTTATAATGAAATTAAGATTAATATAAGTTTACAGTAAAAAAATTAAGCAACGATTAATTATTTTTGTGTCATCGCATAAGTGATGAATTGGATTTATAAAACTCATTAATAGTATTCACAAACATTTCTTTTAAATATTCTTATGTTTTGGTGTTTTGCAAAAAACCCTGTATAGCAAACGTTATGCATGAAAACTTATATAATCTTCTATATATATATATATATATACATATAATAAAACAGTAAAAAAACTGTGTCTGTACATTGAATATATTAAAAAAAAAATAACTGAGGGGGGTTTAGAAACAGTAATAGAGCACGAATTAAAAAAAAAGAAATCTGTCTGTTTGTCTGTTTGTTTGTACACGCTAATCTTCGGAACTACTGGACGGATTTGAATGTTTTTTTTTTGTTGTTGTATAGTTATTATGTCTGGGCAACATATAGGCTATAATTTATCTTGGAAACTTGAACACCTGATGCAGAACCGCAACAGACCAGCTAAACTATAAGAGATACAAAAATGGTACCATAGCAAAAATTGTTCCACGTGATGAGCATTTTCTGCTGAGAGAATAAATTTGAATTGTTTTCGGGATGAAACGGATTTAAGGTAGGTACCTTAAATCCGTTTTTGTACACCTGACAACGTATATGCAAAATTTTAGGATGATCGGTTCAGTGGTTTAGGCGTGGAATGGTAACAAACAAACAAACTTGCTTTCGCATTTATAATATTAGGTAAGTTAGGATTTCGATATCGATTTCTCAATTATTTTTTTCTTTTTTTTTATCTTTCTTTTTTCCTTTTCTTTCTTTTGACTGTTAACAATTTTAAACGATTAAGCCCAGCACCCTAATTTCGTAACACACTATCAATCTCAATGAGAATCATTTTGAAGGATATTAAAACTAATCCATTACTACATAATGGCGCCGATTCTGTTGTTCACAAACTAAACTAAATTTAATTTTATGCATCTTTTTCTTTCTATTTCATTAAGAAAAGGACAGAAGATAAATATTAGTTTAGTCCTGTCAAATTAAGATACTCCATAGACAATTTAGACGAGATTAAAAAGTTGGCTACTAAAAATACGTCAATTACGTCAGGCGCTGACTAATTTGACAGGACTAAACTAATATTTATCTTCTGTCCTTTTCTTAATGAAATAGAAAGAAAAAGATACATGAACTTAAATTTAGTTTAGTTTGTGAAAAACAGAATCGGCGCCGATGTTCGAAAAATGCTTCTGCTGAACAACGTAAATAACGCCATGAATGTTGTTGTTCTGTCAAAATGAAACCCATTGCTACTGATAGTGTGTTACACAATTACAACGCTGGTTTTCCCACGATGTTTTTCTTTGCCTTATTTCAGTGTTTCGAAGCCAGAAACGGTTAATCTTTTTAAAACATAAGGAGTCGTCCAAATGATATATTATGTTGTCAACAGAGATGGATGAGACTGAGACAGACTAACATTAGTGTATGCTCACGACGCTGCCCGACTTTATTTTGATTTCTCTTGAGGTTCCATATTTCGAAGACCTGTAAGATACCATGTAATTTTTTTTTTCTTAAGCAGTCAAAGTTATTTTATGACTGTTTTTAATGGCGATTTGGCTGTCAATAACAAAATTAATACTTTTTTTAGTACACTGCTACAGTCCGTACATATAACAATGTTTTTTTTTTAATTTTTGTTATTTTTGTTCCGGCTAATCTCCGAAACGGCTGGGCCGATTTTAACGGGACTTCACTGGCAGATAGCTGAAGTTATAAGAAGTACATTAGGCTTTTATTTTAGAAAAAAAATTAGGGATACGCGCTTAAAAATTAAAACCCATTAAATCCAATTTGTTTTCCGGCATGCACGCGAACGAATTCGTGGGCAAAGCTAGTTTACCGACTTATCTAAATACTTTAATTAATGTACACCAGAAAACAACATAACAAAAACAAACTACCTAGGTACTGCCTCCTATTTAGAGCCACTCTAAAATTCAACTAGATAATAATCCTCAAAATCAATTTTGATCTCAACGTCCGTTTACATTTTAAGCTGTTAACGTATAGTGGTTTCGGTCGGCGGTTAGCGGCCTCGCCGGCAAACTGCTGCTATGGTGAATTATGTGCACTGTGCTTTATAGTACCTAAGCGTGCATTAGTTCAGTTTTAGTCATTGACCTATATTATACAAGTACCTACGCTGGACTAAATATACTATACGAATTAATGACAGTTGTTTTTTGTGTCGATTCCGTTCAGGATTGCAATTGCCAATCAGCTAGCTCGTCAGATGGACTAATGGAATTATGGTCTAGTCTAGGGTGCCAGAAATTTCAGGGAGTGAAAAGTTCTTACCGTTTTACCCAACCCATAAATCGACCGTGAAGCCATATTTCATTTACTGTCTAATTTATTCACTACATGAAAATATAGAAATTCAGACGCCGCGCTCTGTTTAAATCAGAATTTCATAGCTCGAGCGTTTCAGAAACTAAAATTGACACATTGCCGCAAATGGCCGTCGATTTGTCTTGGTACGTCCCTGATGATTTAGGTCTAAATCGTAGAATAATACTTTTTGTGTATTTTCTGTTTACTACGAGATATTTAGAACACTTTATATGAGAGTATGCGCATCTTGTAAAACTCGCAATCAAAAATATTAGTTCCACGGACGCTCACGTTGCTGTCAGCGCCAAAATAGCGAAAATCAAATGTCTTCATTTTGTCATCGATAGTATGAAGTCCACCGTACTTGTTTATTATCAGTGGTTTTAGTACAGGGTGGCTTTTTAGTAAATATTGTCAAGGAAATTCATTGTTTATCAAATTGACCAAATCAAATCATTTATTGGTTTGAAAATATGGGTATTTAGTACATAGATGTTTTATTATAAGAGTCCTCCATGCTCTACATGGGCATGCAGAACATGCATGCCCATTTTCATACACTAAAAAGATCAACATAAAGGCCGTATTTATTGCCGTATTTTTTAGGGCTGATTTTTCAGTCGGGTAGGTACTAGCAGCGCCCCGCGGTTTCACCCGCATATGTGCCGTGGGAATATCGGGATAAACACTATCCTATGTCCTTTCCCGGGACCAAACTATCTCTACACCAAATTTCATCTAAATCGGTTCAGCGGTTTAAGCATAAAGAGGTAACAGACTGGCAGACAGACACACTTTCGCATTTATAATATTAGTAAGTTAGTATGGACGCGATATTTCATACAACATGTACTGAGGAAGATTTTTACAATGCGGTGCGGCCAGGCGCGGTCGCAGCCTGAAATTTTGGAGGGGGTCACTCACTACACTAATAAAAAATAGGTATCTGAAATAAAATAAACATTATTGTACAAGACAATTTTATTATTATAAATTTATCGCTGTTATTATAAATTTATAGCTAGAAATTTCCTTTTATTATTCGGCAAATTTTTGAGATTTTTCAATTTGACCTTAGATTTTGGGGGGGTCATGTACCCTGTGACCCCCCCCTTCGGACCGCGCCTGGGTGCGGCCCGCCTAAATCTGCGTCAGCCACATACCTAAGCAGAATACAACCTGTATTACTTGTATTTGCAGTTCACCCTGTATTTGCTCATGGGCGGCCTCCCAACACGCCAGCAAATTTGCCGCCTACTGCGATACAGAAGTTCTGTTTTATCTAGTGCGGCTAAAATGTGTGCCTATCTACCACCGAGTGTGTACTTTCCTTACTTAGAAGTGGGTAAGGGCTGGCACATACTGAGAACGCAACTAGATACAAAACTCACAAGAAAAGCAATGTTAACTTTACAGATAGCAATGGAATTTAATTAATGGACTAATTAATCACATTTTTAAAACTGTCGTTACCTAATATGATTGGTAACCTAGCTAAAACTATTAAGAAACTAAAAAATGGCGTCGAAAAATTCTTCCGCATCGCTGTTGACTAGTAGTTGATAACGTACCCAGGAGACTGGCGGCATTGCCACATTGTATGGCAATTCTTAGCCTCTGGTCGAAGTAAAAGTCAGCCCTTGGGTCACGGGAAGTGTCAACGAGCCGATTGAAGCTTTCCGTGAATATGTTTTATTAATTTAAACATTTCCTAAACTACACGTTTCGAGCCCATCGAGCGACGTCCTAAAAATAATCCCTATAAAGTTCTACTATATATTTTCAGCAGCTTATGGATTGCTTTTAATGTTAAATAGTGAACTACCAGTCTACCGGAAAGACTACAAAACGTTCCTGGAACGCCTCTTGAATCGCTAGAATGAACCCAGTCGTAGTAATCTATTTGTGGCGAGACCACACAACGCGGAATTACTCCGAGTGCACTACGAACTATTGAGTAAAGAGCACACTTACAGAGCAACCACTAGTGTGGTCACACCTACTTTGGATAGCCCGATGGTATTCACACGTTTTCCCAATGAGCGTAGGCAGAATTTACAAAACGACATATGCTAAAATTTCGACATACATACCTAGTCAGCCTATAATGTTCCCACTGCTTGGACACGGGCCTCCTCTCTGTGAGAAGGAGTGGGCCGTAATCCACCACGCGGGCCCAGTGCGGGTTGGTAGATGTCACGTGTCTTCGAATGTTTGGTTCTAGGACATGCCGGTTTACTCACGATGTTTTCCTTCACCGTTTTGAGAGCAGATTTCGACATAGGTCCTTCCTTTTCCATTCGCCTTTTTCGTCGTCCACGTTCAATAATATTATTCAATGTTTACTTTTCAATATACTTTACTGGTTTACAAAAGTAGGCTGTAAAAAAATCGTGACCAAACTCCCGTTTCAGGGACTTTTTAAACTTAAATTCAATAGAATCGTAAAATGGGATTTACATTTTTATCAGAAGCACTCTTAACGGTTTTAAGGCGCTGAAATCTCGTCCAGAATTTGAATACCTACATTTTAATCCGCATTTACTTGAATGCAACATACTTCCGACAAAGATATGATTTTCTCGATATTACCTACTTTTGCTTTAACATGGGTTTGAATAAATAGTAATTTTGTTAGTGTTTTCCATTCGTTTGTGTTTGCGTTGCCTTTTATCCAGACAGAGTACCTATGCAATAACTGATTCCAAACCTCCATATTATATACTAGCTTCTGCCCTCGACTTCGTCCGCGTCAAATTTCACCGTCCCCTTATTCACCCTCTTAGGGGTGGAATTTCGAAAACAACCCTTTTTAGTGGATCTACTCTTCACAAAGAACACCCAAATTTCATGTCTGTAGGACCAGCAGTTTACGCTGTGCGTTGATATATCAGTCAGTCAGGACTTTGAATTTTATATTATTATATCTATATTTAACATAATTAAAATAAAAACGCTAGGCGCAGGCTTGATTGAGCGACGATCTTCGCAGCATGGCTGGTAGCAGCTGAGATGAGAGTTGCCCTTTGGGTACGGAACCCTAAAAACGACTGCCACGTTAGTGATCGCAGGCGCTACTGCTGAGCATGAGGTCCTGAGTTCGATACCCAGGTATAGCAAGAATTTCTCAAGAGCAGCCCGGAGTTTAGTTACATGCCCGGTTGATGCCGATAGGCGCGACCCATAATACATGACAAAATGTGGGTTTACATTGTGTAATGTTATGTTATCTATACAAATAAATACAATTGAAGAGTCTGTTTGTAATGTCAAAATAATAGCAAAAGTATGTGTAAAAGGTACTTCTAACAAAAAATGTCTGTCTGTTCCGGCTAATCTCCAAAACGGCTGGACTGATTTCGACGGGACTTTCACTGGCAGATAGCTGATGTTATAAAGAGTAACCTATGATATTTTAATAAAAAAAGAATTAGGGTAAATCCAATTTGTTTTCCGACATGTTTGCAAACGAAGTCGCGGGCACAGCTAGAATAAAAATGATCGTCTCATGCAAAGTAAACATCATCCATATACCATCCGACCTCATTAATTACAGTAAAATTTCCTCTTGAATAATTTACATTCGCGAGTAACGACGTAAAACAAACATCAAACAAAAGTCCATTACCTAGTCCCTTTTAGGTTTTAAATGGTGCGTACTGTAAAAAGGGTTACAATTTGTTTCTGAACAGCTGACCGCGCATTTTGTTGAAGTGATATATATTTCGTCGTAGGAGGTAGGTACGTTCCACTTTTCAACTCACAAGTTACATATGTATCGTGTAAGAAGTATATTAGATGCTAGTTATACAATTTATGCTAGCTTTTACTTATTATTTATTGATTTAACCATTTATGTACACACATAATTATATATACAGACAAGAAGAAAATAATAGAAAAATACGTTCAAAGGTGAAACTTATTTCTAAAGAAATCTCTTCTAGCATACCTGCGTTAGGAAAGAGATTTTTTTTTTATTATTTATTTATGATGGATTAATTAAGAATATTAAAATTTTAAGCGTTGAGGTGTTTACCTACGCCATAGTTTTAAGAATATTTTACTAAAAACTATACCTACCTATTATAAGTATTCTTTACCGGAACGAGGGCAAACCCTTTTAAATCAATCTCGCGAAAAACGCAAAAGTAGAAATCGTTCCCCCTTCCTTCTTCTGACAAAAGCTTCGCTGACAAATAGGCGACGAATCAACCGAACAATTGGAGCTCATCATTACAATGACGAATAAAATATGAGAGAATTTGGTGGGGACCATCTTGCGGATTAAACCAGGATTGCCCACTTAAACGGATATGTTCCCATGAAGGGAAAATCTCGTATGTCCTATCAAAACAGAATGGAATATGATATGCAGTGGGATAAAAATCACACTATCACACTAATATTATAAAGGCGAAAGTTTGTGAGTGTGTTTGTTTATAGGTATGTTTATTACTTCTTCACGGTCAAACGGGTAGACCAATTTTGATGTTTATATGTTTATTACTTCTTCACGCTCAAACGGGTGGACCAATTTTGATAAAATTTTGTATGAAGGTAGCTAACACCCTGGATTAGCGTATAGGCTACTTTTTATCCCGATATTCCCACGGGATCGACACTTATGCGGGTGAAACCGCGGGGCGCAGCTAGTACTAAAATAAAAGTCTTTCCGATTATTTCAATAAGTTTTAAAGAAGAAAAGTTTGCAGTCTTCGTCTGTGCCCCCTCGTTAATATCCCGAACTCAAGTTCTGATAAGCTCATGCAGGTATACCTACATAATTAAAAAATATATGCTCGAACCGAAGTGCGGTGTGTTTTATGTAATGAGAAAGAAGTACAAGCTGCCCATTAGTATGATGACAAGGAAAACAACAACAATAATTTTCCCAGTGCTGTAACATTTAAATCATGCCCCGCACTGCACCATCTCCTAAACCTAACATGGTATCCGGCCCACAAATGACTCCACCCCGCACCCGTAACTACGAGATACTTGAGCCCCATTTCAGTACTTTACGTGTGAAAACGAGGGTCGTCAGTCGCGCAGGATTTAATTAATCACTTTGTGGATTACTCCATGTCTCGATAACCCAGTGAACAGCATCACTGTGATTGAATCCAGGCCCTTTATGGCCTTCTACAACTCGTTAATCCCTCGTGACACCTGTTCCGCCTGGGACAGAGAAACAAAATGGAGTCGAACTCGAAATACTAATATCTATAAATATTTCCCTTAACTTTTCTCTCTTTGGGAACTTTTGGTGGAAATGTTTAGGGGAGACATTTTTAGGGTTCCGTACCCAACGGGTAAAAATGGAACCCTATTAGGTACTACTGTCCGTCTGTCCGTCCGTCACCAGGCTGTATCTCATGAACCGTGATAGCTAGGCAGTTGAAATTTTCACAAACAATGTATTTCTGTTGCCGCTATAACAACAAATACTAAAAACAGAATAAAACAAATATTTAAGAGGGCTCCCATACGACAAACGTGTTGTTTTCGGCGTTTTTGCCTTGTGGTACGGAACCCTTCGTGTGCGAGCCCGACTCGCACTTGGCCAGTTTTTTTAATACCCTTACTTATTAGTAGCTAGCTTTGCCTGCTTCTTTGGGCCATGTGGTCTAAAATTTTATTTTGTGTCCTTCAGGTGTCATTTTCCCTAAGGGCTGTTTTTACCAAAGTCAGATATCTTTTATCTGTGGAATGAAATTGACGTCTGACAGTTCTAGTATGGAAAAACTGTCAAAAATTCAAAATTTATTCTCAGGATACGACTTATTCTAAGTACTTATAAAAGTTTGGTGGAATTCGCCCTAAACGCGATGAGTCTCAAGCACCTATAAAACCATTCCTAATGATTATCTTTAAAGGGATAGATGGACTCGGGAGCCGCGCGACGACTCCCGGCCACCGTAGGCGCGGGCCTGCGGGCGGAGAGTAATGGGTAGCTCACCGTCCGATCAGGACCAGGCCCGTGCCGGACGGCGCGTACGTGTTCCACGCGCGCCTCAAAGAGATGTCAGCATCGAGGAGGGGCCCCATAGGGCCGAAGCCTGCCGGGTCAGCGGGATTGTCCGAAAGGGTTACCGCTGGCCCGGAACATAAAGGGCTAAGGAAGGAACACGGGTGGGTTTTAGTCAGTAAGAGTCTGACACTCCCTTCCGCTCCACCCAGAGCGGGAGGGGTCAATTGATGATTTCCCATCCGCAAAAAAAAAAAAAAAAAAGGGATAGATGGACGGTTTACCCAGGATATGTCAAATTACATAGGTACCTAAGTACGTACGTTTTTTTTTTGGGTAAGGTAGAAAATCCTTCGGGAATTACAGGCGTCATGTTATGTTTATTATGTATTATTTTGAACTAGAGTTAAAGAAAAGAAAAATGCGTTTATTGGCATTACAGCAAAAAATGCACCTTAAAACTATAATACTTATATTTAAAAAAAACAGAAAACAAAGATTATACTGTCAAAAGGACACACCAACAAAGGGTACAATGCAGACTTGGACAGCCACACGGCCACAAATAACATATTGAGTGCAGAAAATGCATATGTTTAGATAACTGAGCTTACAGAGCAATACTTTTCAATAACCAGACCATCGGGAATGTTCACAGTAAAAGCTTTCTCTAGCTAAATTATTATCTATTCACCATACACACCCGAACCCTGGTACCGTCGGCAAGGCACTAAGCTATCAAAATCCTAGTATTTTACGTTGTATTTGATTTTAAAACTTTCTCTCTCTTTTATGGTTTCTATAAAAAAAAGTCGTGGCTGTAGGGTGACTAAGGGAAAAGAGGTTTGACCATAAACGAGATTTCGATAACTAATTCAGTCGTATGCCAAGCGAAATTAAAACCTTATTATGCCCTCCGAATGTCCATTTTGTAACGATTTTTGGACAACACCCATGTCCTGTGATGTGCATATCAAGACAGATATAATTTAATTTCACATTCCAATGAGAAACAAACTCTTTTTAACCGACTTCAAAAAGGAGGAGGTTCTCAATTCGTCGGAACCTTTTTTTTTTTTTTTTTTTTTTTTTTTATTTTTTTTTTTTATGTATGTTCCCCGATTACTCGGAGACGGCTCGACCGATTTCAAAAATTATTTTTTTGTTTGAAAGGGTATACTTTCCAGGTGGTCCCATTGTCAGCAGGTCAGGATCTGATGATGGGATCCTGGAGAAATCGAAGGAACTCTTCAAGTATTATAGGCACACCTATAGCGATTTGGGTATTTTTTGTAGTAACTCGTGCATTTGCTCTTGGAAAGCATCATTTGGTGAAGTGGAACTGATGATGAAGACCACAGATGGCAACCGGAACTACTCAATAATAAGTATTTCCCGGTTTGCGATTCGATTACTTACTTTAATATGGTTGCTAAGCAAGTTATGCTCGTCACAATGCGAATGGTGAAATGGAGCTGATGGTGGAATACCAGGAGAACTCCTCAACAAATAACGTCCCTGCATCGGGAAAAGCAATATTTTGTAAAAGGCGATGAGCAAGTTGGCATTAGGCTATTGTAACTTAGGTACATTATAAACAGACACACTAAAAAGCGAGAAATAAAAACTTTTTAACAAAAAAAAAAACCGACTTCCAAAAAAAACACTACAAAGTGAAAAATAACTTTTATTTCGGAAGTCGGTGGCAAAAAACTAAAATACAGATCAAAAGACACCGACTTCCGAAATAAAAGTTATTTTTCACTTTGTAGTGTTTTTTTTTAACATTTCAATTTCGATGGCAAAAATAGAATAAACTCTTGCCTCAGTGGTTACCTACATTGGGTATGTGCGCTTCGACCACGTTTCTACGATCAACGTTTGACTCCGAGGGTCGACATATTAGTCACTGTAACTTTATTTACTTTAAATTCAATTTAAAGGACAGGAAATAACTTACTAGAGGAAACTTTGAGAGGAAAACCGGGAAAGCAGTATGCAGATAACGCAAACTGTGTTTGTATTTTTCTTTAAAGATTTCTAGTCCACCTAATGTGGTTTTCCATACCAGTACCCCACTAACGAACCACCGAACTAACCTCACTAACGAAGCTAATATTCTTATACCAATTGAATGAAAGTTATATTTTATTCCCGTTAGACAAGTTGCTAAAAGAACGGACGGATGACGTAGGCATCAGAACTAACAAGCATATTGTGCACAAAACCACACCTACATAACACGCCAAATGAGGGACGAGCGCAAAAAGTTTCGTAACAACATTAGTACAATACATGCTCAGTTACGGCTTAAATTGTGCTGCCGTCTGTACACAGAGCTTCGTCCCACATGCGAGGCGAGAGCAAATTGACGACGAACGCAAATCTGTCATCCCTCAACTAGAATAGGGGAACTTTATAGCATCCGGGACACTTTAAATTTCAATCGATATTTTTGAGTCACTGGCAGTGCTTCAATATTTTTACGTTTGTGTTTGTCACTTTCTTGCCTCTGAAGAGTGTCTTTTGAAATAGCAACATGGGCTTTTGATAGTGGCTTTATTCGCAACAATTTCGACTCTATCTAATAGAATAGACATGTTCTAGCGTCAAACTAAAGTATATTTCTTCACCATCTACCTACTTACATCCTATTAAATCACAAAACCCACTAGTAATCTTCTCTGATTGCTCACAAAAGTAAATTTGAGGAGTACGTTCACCATAACATGAATATCGATGACTCGCAAAAAGCTCACAGTATTATTGAATTATTCATCGATTCTCGTTTGCATTCTGATCGCAGGCGTCCTCCATAAGTCGGAACTAACACGTCTCGGTACTGGAAGCACCACAAATCCTCGGGACATGTAAACAGATACCATTGAAGTACCGTTCCGTACATATTCGGAACAGATAATCTGATTATGTGCTGCACAGCACTAGTGGGGCCCTACTGTCCGTGTGTACTCATGTTTTATGGAACAACGAAAGTGGCCGACGGCGCCCGAAGGCACCCGAAGATACGAGACTTGAGCTCTAACTACACTCGTGTTAGAAACTTTTTTAGTTTGTAGAAACAACACGCGTTTCAAGCCACAAGTTAGATTAGTTTTTATATGTAGGCTTCGCAGAAATGTACTGGTGAACATCAAGATGAGATAGTATTTTATATGTTATCAGCTTTGTTGACTTTCTTATTATAGTGAATGTATAGATTTTTTTGACGATTAGATAGATATTATACCTAATCTTAATATACTTGGACGAGTATTTGTGTACGATTAATATTCAATGTTGATACATCATTATATTCTAGTTCTCATCATAAAAGTGCTTTATTTGCAAAAATATTAAAAAGGATTTTGCTGAAGGCTGTTTTTGTAACCAGCCAGAAGACAGAACGGATTTATTTTCGCTAAAAACGATAGGTATTCGACAGAATAGCCCACTTGCTGTATTTTTAGCCGACTTGAATAAAGGAGGAGGTTCTCAATTCGACTGTGTTTTTTTTGTATGTTTGTTACGCGATATCTCCGGTAATTGTAAATCGATTTCAAAAATTCTTTATTTATTTGATAGAGTATGCCTCAGGGAAAAAAAAAATATTAACTTTGCTTGGGTCGGTTTTGAGTTAGCTTCAATAATACGTATTTTTGCCAATTAGTTTATATTGATGATGTTATAATAACTTCCTGTCACTGATATTTACATAGGAAGTAGTGTTATACGAATTTGTGTGGGGTAAGTACAATGTAAAAGTGAAAAATAAATAATTTTTCCAAAAAAAAAAAACTACCGACTTCGAAATAAGACCACTACAAAGTGAAAAATAACTTTAATTTTGGAAGTCGGTGTCGTTTATTTCGCATTTTCGTTGTTTGCCAGCGACTTCCGAAATTAAAGTTATTTTTCACTTTGTTGTGTCTTATTTTAGAAAGTCAGTTTTTTATTTTGTAAAAAATATTTTTTTGTTATTAAAATAACTTTACATACCAATTTCGCTATCTCTTGTCGCTTTTATAACATGAAAAATAAATTACATGCTTCATATTTTCAGCGTTTCAGTGAAAATGTTTGCAGTGAGTAATGGCATGGTAACATGACACTATTAGATGAATTCGCCCACGTCCATTTAGACCAAGCGACACGACTACGATACGACATTTATCTAATTAATTAACAGTAAACTGTTGGCTGCTGCTGAAAAAAGGGAAAATAAAATAAAATAATCTACCTACTTTTCGAAATATAAATTTCGTCCTTTGCAGGGTTACTCCAAGAGTCCAACGTCGCAGTTCTGACAGTCAAACATTGGTACTAAAGTTGTTACCCAAAACTGGATTCCGAAACGCGCTTTTAGATAAAGTATGAACATACATTATTTGACGGAACAATTCTGCGGTAAAACTCGAACGCTCGACGTCACGTACCCGCGCCGTGCCACGTTCAGCTGTAGCTCATAATTAAATTCTCTATGTAATAAAAAGGTAGGACAATAGAAACAGTGACGTCACAGATCGCTAGGTGTAAGCTATTAGCTCTCAAGGCCTAAGCCTCACCCTTTACGTAATGAAGGCAGAGCGACATGCGAACCTTCCCAATTAGTCATCACTATAAAAATGTTTGTACAATCCCACTTTCTGCTAACCGTGCTACCTACAATTTTGGCAGAATCATGATGTAATTAAGGTTCACTTAATTTTTCACTCGTTAGCATTTTAATTAGACACATAACGTACCTACTCACTTATATTAAGTGTCACCCTGAAGTTACTTACTTATGGCAAAGACATAGTCATTATCTATATGAAAGTACAAGAAGCACCTTTACAACACATCAAGGTAGAAAAATAGAAATATGTGCTGCTGTCAGATGTGTCATTACCATTAGACTGAAGTTATTTTAAAAGAAACGACTGTTATCGGGAGTCCTCAGTGTACAATCGCGCTTTCTTTAGATCAAAATCTGAGTTTATGTCTTCTGGCACACTCTAGAATTTAGAGCCCAACCGATCTATTCTGCGAAAATCTTCCTGTGAAAACCTGGGGCCTAAAAGGGCCACTTTAGCAGAATCATAAAAGGATAACATTATGAATCATAATATGGCGAAGACAGTCCGTGTTTTTCTTTTTGTCGCTGCACTACGTAGATAAGTATAATCAAAGAGATTGGGATTGGATTGAGGGGTATTTTAGCCCAGACAAAAAAAAATACTGAAAAATCCTTCACCAATGGGATTTGATACGATTAACTTAACAGTTGACTGTCCATTATGATTCATAATGTTGTCTTTTTATGATTCTGCCAAAGTGGCCTTTTTAGGCCCCCCCTTGAGTTTGAATTGAGCTGTCAATTCTAGTCAATAAGATCAATTCGTAACATACACAACAGGGCTAACATAACGCGAGACAACGCTCTCTATCTCGAATTGTCGAAATTTCTCTACGATTCTGACGGATGACGTCATGCCTAACATGGCCGTTAAGCTCGAGTAAACTCGAAAAAGGCACTTTGACACTTCTTTATCTCGCGACGAGAAAACGATGTAGCACGTTACTGAAAGGTGAGATTTTTACAGAATAGACTGGTAGATGGCTAAATAATAACAGCCGCATAGGTCGATCGATCAGATTAAGCTACGCTTGCCGCGGTTGGTCTGTGGATGGGTATCTTTACATACCGTGACCCCTCCGTGCCTCGGAAAGCACGTTAAGCCATTGGTCCCGGCTGTCATTCGTGGATCTTTGACAGTCGTTACGGGTAGTCAGAAGCCCGAAAGTCTGACAACCAGTCTTATCAAGGGGTATCGTATTACCCAGTAATTGGTTTGTGGAGGTCAGATAGACAGTCGCTCCATGTAAAATACTGGTATTCAGCTGCATCCGGTTAGACTGGAAGCCGACCCTAACATAGTTGGGAAAAGGCTAGGCAGATGATGAGACTGGTAGATCAATGATATGGCAACTGACCAGGCATAAAGCAAA
This sequence comes from Oligia latruncula, assembly GCA_948474745.1. NCBI lineage: Eukaryota > Metazoa > Arthropoda > Insecta > Lepidoptera > Noctuidae > Oligia > Oligia latruncula. The sequence goes on from OX419688.1 coordinate 15,747,126, forward strand.
CCTACTAACCTATAAACGTACCTACAAACATTCGAGGAGGCTCGAAAACAATGCAGTAACGAAGGCCAGCCTTTTACGTGACTAGGATCGAATTAACATGAAGTTAATTAAAAACAAAAAAGCGCTCCCTTCCGTAAACAGAAAAAAAAACATCCTGAATCTCCATCATTATATTCCATTATAACCTGGAAACGTCCAGTACTTTGAATGGGTCATATATATATGGAACCTTCATCTTGCATCAAAGTAAAATCTGGTACCTGCTGCATCCTTTTAGCATAATCAGCCTATAATGTTCCCACTGCTGGGACACAGGCCTCCTCTCTGTGAGAGGGAGTGGACCATAATCTACCACGCGAGACCAGTGCGGGTTGGTAGATGTCACATGTCTTCGAATTTTTGGCTCTAGGACATGGCGGACATGGTTAATAGCGGTTTCCTCACGATTTTTTCCTTCATGGTTTTGAGAGCAGTAGTGATTAAATAATTTACACAAAGCAAAGCGCCTGTCTGGGTTCGAATCTACGAACTACAACAAGTAAGTTGCGGGCGTAACCACTGGACCACCATTGCTGCATCCTTTTATTTTGACGGAATACCGTTCCGTTCCGACCAAAGAAACGATGGATGGAATGTGTGAAGACCAAAGAAACGATGGATGGAATGTGTGAATGATGATATGGTTAGAAAGGGGGTGACTACCGAGATGACGACTGATAGAAAAGTATGGAAGAAAAAGACATGTTGCGCCGACTTCAAATAAATTGTGATAAGGGCAGGAGAATTATGATGACCGTTTCGAAAATTTTTTCGCCTCCAGCAACACTCAAACGAACTACTAGCATTCAAACTCCTCTGCCTCTTCATCAATTTCTGCTCCACAGTAAAACAAAAGAGAAACACATCCTGAGCTAACACTAAACAATAAATCCAAGACGTGTGTAATGGTCTGTGAAGTGCAGTAGCGTTAAGTTGTTCGTAAGACGGTAAAGTGTGGCGCAGATACATGTGCCAGGCCACAACGTTAACTAAAACAGTATTAAGTCAGCCGATCTGACACTGTGAGAGATTACTGCATTAATTATTTGTCTTGCTGATTTGTTAATAGGAGAAATGGAATGAGAGAAAATGCATGGAGATAATAAATTAAGGACGACAAAACTGCACTCGGAAACAGATTATAAGGTTAAATAAAATTAATGAAGTACCTCTGTCCTCAAGCAAGTCTCAATTACACTAATGTAAATTAACACACAAATCACAAACAACCATAACCATAATTATTATTAAATAATAACTAATAATAAGACTACTAGACTACTAATAATAAGACTAACTAGACTACATACAATAAAAAGGTTTCGACACGATATTTGTTTTGTCTTTCCGATTGACCTAGAACGGAAGGCAGGACTAAATGAGTGCCCCCGTAAGTATATATATGCATAACTTTGGGATAATTCGCAGTCAAAAAATTACGAATTTGACGCAGAAGATACATTATCTACAGCCTCATGTCAACTAAGCTTAAGTAACACTACTTTAGCAGTACTGTTTTTAATGTATTCTAATTTATTTTATTGAAGACGGGAAAGCAATTAGGGCAGGGAAGGAGAGACGTAACAAATTAGTGCTCTTGCCGAATCTAGTGCCAAGTGGGGAAGGGTTGTCACGAAACAAAACGACAAGACTAATGGTAGAAGTGACACTGATTACTTATGACACAAGTGAGTGGCACCCCTGAAATACTTACAAAGACAATGGAAGTCTGTTTAGGAATTTAGGCGTTGATGGAACAAGTTGCTAGTATAATAAATGTATGTTTGCCTGTCATGCGTTCTGCAGACAGCAGCATAATTGGAAAATATTTTTTAAGAGCTATAAATAAATTATTATTTTTGCAAAATATTTAAAAATATTTCTGAAAACTGTTTTCGGTCCGCTTTTAGTACCGACTGTAAGATTCATAAAAAGAGTATTTACATAATAAATATACCTACTTACATAGTTTAGCTATACAGAGTGGCAGGGACATCGACGCACAAACTGAAACCATAAATTGAGCACATGATTCTAAACGTAGCAGCGCAGAAAATTTTCATAGGTTATTAAAAAAAACAGCTGTTTCATAGAAAAGCGCGGTAAAAATACTTAAGTGGTTTAAATCTATGGAATAGCAAATCTTTTTAATCATGTGCTGAATTCCTGTTCAGTTTCAGTTTGCCAACTTGTATTTTAAGCTACAAACCTTATTCAAAACTAAGTAAGTAACTTAATAATCAACAATCTACTTTAATCAAATCAGCTCCCAAAGACTTCCTCAGTCCTTTATAAAGGAAAGACGAGAGGGAAATGTAATTCGGTTACAAAATATTGTCGTCAGACCAGCCAAGAGCCACAATATTCATTGGGTACGTACACATCAGCGAAGCTGTTCGGTCCCAATGTCATTATAATGGCGAACTATGTTTACATGGCTTCCGGGTGTCCCATAAATACACCAGGCTGCATCTTCCTTCCTCCGAGGGTTAAGTATTGGGGTTTATTATGATAGATCAAGTTTGGGTGTCGGTTTCACTAATGTTTCGTGCGAAAAGGATGTTATGTGTCACGTTTCCATTCGAAAAATTGTTTGTCAAACAAACAAGAAAACTAAATACTTTTAAAGGGAGGAGAAACAGACAGAACCTGTCTTTAAAATCAATTTAGAAAATAACCTATTTTCTTGTCAGAAACCTCAATGACATGTGTTTTGGTACAAAATTTAACATTTTTTAGCCGACTTCTAAAAAAAGGAGGAGGTTCTCAATTCGGATGTTTGTATTTTGCCAACCGATTTGAAAAATATTTTTTGTTGGAAAGGGTATACTTCCCAAATGGTCGCATGAAAATTTTATAGAAATCGGTCAAGCGGTTTTTGAAAAATCAACAAAAATCTTTTCGAAGTCGGTTGTTGTTTTTTGTAAAAAAGTTCTTGTTTAACAGACTTCCAGTGCCCTAGCCGATAATGACACCCTGATTACCCCATATCAAACAAGTACACGCACATTAGACCCTAATTCATTGTTACACAAGATAGGATCCACCAAACTCTATAAAAAGGTCTTCTGTAGTGAATGACAACCATTACCGTGACTGTCGATCCGTTGCTAATTGCTAGCAGTTGGGCGCGATCCAACCCGACTGGGAATGGACATCTTGTCTGCTTCTGCTAGGGAACTATAGAATAATAATTTTAACAGAACAGCTGAGAACTCTAAAAAATGGTGAAGGCTTTATCTAATGGCTATCTGAATTACACCCATGGATGCACTCGGCTTTATTCCAAAATTTTCTCCGGACTTAATTTTTTTTTTCTTTTACGTGTGTGTTTGCCGATTTTTAGATCTAGTAAGTAGCTTGCCGGTGAAAATTTAAAAACATATGATGGTACGGAACCCTCGGTGCGCGAGTCCGACTCGCTCTTGCCCGGTTTTTTTTATGTAATAGTTTCACTTCTGTACAACTTCCTTATTCTATGACGAACCGAACTAAAATTACACCCCACTCAGTGTTCCTACGATTCCGAAGTTTACGTCGCACTACGAGACCATTAATGCGTGCATTGCCCTGTTTTTAAATGAATCTCAGAGCTTTATTTGGGAAGTAAATATCGTTTATAATTTACTGCTTGACTATTTGAAGAGGAAAGTGTGGAGCGGTTAATTCTACCTCGCACCGTACAGCTTGTTTAAATTATAATTAGTGTGTGTAATTTATACTAGAATACGTTTAGTTTTGTTCTAAAAGGCTTCTATATTTGGCTTCTTACTACACACGAGCATGATTTAAGTACCCTAGTTTGTGTATTCCATTTGCTCTAACTATTATTTTTAAACATAATAGGTACCTATATGGCGCTCTCCTTGTTTTATTTCATTTTCAAGAAAAAGAAGTCCTGCAATTGCGTATTATAATAGCTTGCTAAATCGTCACGCAACCTAATTTCCAAAACGGACAGCAATATAATGGATTGCTCTCATTGAATAATTACACAGCGCTACAAACGCTACCCTGCCCGTACACGCAGACTATCCAACAGTGACGAATTTCCTCCATTGCTGCATTACTGACTACATTGATCAACCTGCTCCGCACAAAGCGAGCAATGGACGTGATTCCCTTGACGTCGGCGTAATCACAACGTTACACAGCTACAACCAACGTGACAGGCGTGGGAATCCTCGAAACTGTCTCCAGGGTATTTTAACTTCAAAATTTCGATTAGGACGCTCGTTTTCGCGTTTCCCGACCATTTACTTTATATAAATGAACGAACTAAAATTGCCGTTGTATAATTTAACGGGACAGCCAAACCTTCCAGTGGAATAAAAATTTAATATCCCTGGAGAAAATAAAATATATCGTTATTGTAAATTTATTAAATCCGAGAGCTTGTTAAACAAAATAATGCTCCCTGAGCTCCAAATTTACTCCTACTGGGAGGGTAGTTCGATGTTTGTGGGCGTAAGAGTTATTTTGGTTCAAAATTTTGCTTTTTCTTTTCTATAGCCGCCTTGATGTTGTGTATTGTTCAGTAGTCAACAAGCTAAAGTTGGGAAATCTGATGCGATATTATATTTTATGTGAGCTTTTAATTTTTTGACTAGTTAAGAGATTATTGCAATAAACGATCAGTGTAAATACGATAGGTACAATAAGGATGTCAAGTTGACTGGTATAGAGTAAGATTTGGTTTTAAAATAAAAACACGTCTATTGAGATAGTCCGAAATACTTTCATTATTATTTAAACTTTTATAATGTAGATAATTAGCTTAAATTCGTGTTGCTTAAGCTTTTAGTAAACAATATTTTGTATTAATAAAATGATGAAGTACCTACTGACTTGAAAAAAAACTGATGAATGAAATATTTCAAACCACGTCGGTGTACATCACGGATATCGAGTACATATGCCGTAACCATATTGGTTCATTATTCAGGAATCGCAATCATTGGCTGATTGGCTTTTGGTGACAATTGGTTCAGCTACGTTTTACATACGCGTGACCAGCTTCAATCGTGAAATGAATCCGATTTTCAATAAAATCAACATACAAAATTTACTGCAGTAAAATTGGGTACGCAGCTTTACAAGTTGGATAGCGCACTATCCAACTTGTAAAGTTGCGCACCGAATTTTACTGCAGTAAATTTTGTTTTCATCATCAACGTCATGATGTATCAGCCAAAACATGTCAACTGCTCACCACAGCACAGTTTGCGATAAGGTAGTCCGCAAAATTCAAATTTTCTTACGTTTTTTGCAATTTGCGATTATAAATGTTGATTAAAATATGATTCGGGACGGTAACAATATGACTTTACAGAATTAGAATCAGCAATACAACTCCTTGTGTTAGATTTGTCGTCAAATGGCATGATTCCATCAAATAACCATTTAATGGGGTAATATGAACTTAGAGAACTCTCTAAGTTTATATTACCCTATTGAATGATTATTTAAAATCATCAATACTATTGATGATTTTTATGATTATATTTCTATAAATAAATATTTGTTACTGCGGCTAATCATATTTAGATCAACATACAACCTGACACTGACCTGCAAATTACAAAAAACTTAAGAAAATTTTGATTTAGCGGCCTACCCTGACGCTTTTCCTTAACTATGTACGTACATACATATATCTAATTATTCTTCGTCTCTTAATAAATCGCGATAAAATTTAATTTATTACATAAAAGCAAGTTCCGCAGTCGCTGATAAACATAATCTATCTACATCCAGCAATTTACAATTAAATATCCCAAACCTATATGTTTTTCAAGCAACCATTTTATCTTTTTCAGGTAAGAAGACCCGTGCCCTGTTTCAGAACTAGACACCAGAGAGAAACGTAAGTCATCATCGCTTGCAGAAGTGACGCACGCAATCCATTTAATACGAGATGCAGGATAAAACGCATCGTCGGCGATCCCTTAGTGCTGAGGTAATGGCTCACGCGACACACCACGAACTCGCCTGTTTGCCCATACATCAATAGACGTACAATCCTTTACACTTAGGTACTACGGTGGAAATAGGACACGCGATCAATTCTTTTCGTTCATGCTTTTGTATGCAGAGAAAAAGATAAATTCCTTTTAAATATTGTACTTTAGGTACCTACTTACTAAATTAAATAAGTATACAAACAAATACAAAAACGAAAGGACTCTAAGCTTCGAAGTACTCGTCCGCATCGCTGTCCTGGAAATGTAATATGTCTACTTTAGAGGAATGTAGGTTCCTATGTCCTCTACGAATAGTTAGAAATCAGGATGACTATAAAGTTGAAAATGAGATGAATACAAATATATAACTGCTCCAAACAGATCAGAGTTTGTTTCGGTGTTTCATCTCAGAGTAGTCGGATAGAAAACACCGACCTCATCTAGTTTTTAAAATATTACTGACTTGTAAAAGTGTTTGTATAATAAACTTACATAAGTACTTACACAAAAAACCGTTGTAAAAGTATTAGTGATTACAAAACTTATTCTTGCAATGGGAAATGCTGCCGGTGCATGAGTGTTGTCAGTAGCTTTAGAACAGTAGTGATAAAGAGCTTTGAAGGTCCGTGGCATACGCTTGCCGATACACGTACCTATCGGCAAGCGTAGTGTACCCCCCAGCTAGATGGACGGACGACCTAAAGAAGGTAGTTGGGACAGACTGGATGCGGAAGACGGACACAAGATGTTGTGGCGCAGCCTGGGAGTGGCCTATGTCCAGGGTGGACTGCAGTAGGCTGAGTTGATTGAGCTATATTTCTAGGGATATAACTATATCACGCCTTCAACCATCTTACTGCGCCATATAGATAGTTTAGCGTACCTATAAGTGAAAAAGTGTAAATTATAAATGGTGTACTTATAAGTAAGTGTTTTAACAAAGGAGCTACGTCTGTCAAAAACTGCTTTGCAGTTTGGCAGAGGTAATATACATATATTGTTAAAACATTAATTCTGTGAATAAAAACTTATTCATTTCTTTTCCATTTACAGAAAAAAAATCAGATCTCACTTGTTAATCCGCGCAACAAGCTGTTACTCTGAATCCGCATTAACAGGCGCCCGTTTTCAACGAAAATATGTATAGAACAACAACTCATTAAAATCTTACCATTAATATTTTACATTATAACGCTGAAATCGCTCATACAGCACGTTTTAATCCTCTCCTAATATCCACTAGCCGCTCGCTCGTCCATGATATTAAACAAATTAAATCCTCCTCATTATCAGCCACATCGTAGTCTCTATTATACAAATTAATTGCCAGGTACAGTAACAAATCTGTGCTGAAACAAATTCCCCTTTCATCATCCGCGCCGCTAATGATGTCACTACGTCGCACTGGGGAACCGATACACAAATGTACTGTAATTAATTATGGCCGTAGACTTGAAAATTTATGTGTTCGCTGCTTGGTGTTGAATAAAGTTCTAAGCAATAAGTAAAGCAACAACAACAACAAGTACTTTAATGGTAACTTTGTTGCAAAAACTTCCTGAAATTTTCGAGAAAGTTTTCCTGTCCCTGAAAGCAGGCTATGTTTGAACTTTACTTTATTTTGCAGTCAAAGCACAACTTAATAAGTCAATTACAGGGGATGATTCAGAAAATATCATGTTTTGGTACTTACGGCTACGAAAAAGCGCCACAAAAATAAAGTGCATTCAACTTTGAGCCATTATGTAAAGAACCAAAATTTCTGGGCAAGCCAAGCGAATATTCGAAAGAGAACAGCTAAAACCCTTGTTTGACAGATAAATAAAATTGCTACTCAGTAAAATCTCGCGTTTAATGTAAAAGAAAATGCGAGGTTCTTTTAAACATATGAACGTGCTCCGAAATGAAAACAGACGATGTGAGAGCTCTCACAGTTACATTATGAAAGTTTAACAAAAAGGTCCGTCTTCATACTTTGCATGCGAAGCAGTCAGCTAGGCTTTACCTTGTTCAGTCACTTGCTTAATCGTTTTCGTAGTGTTAGGTTATGTTATGGCAGCAAAGTTATTTCCGTTTTGGCTTTTACCTTGATTTTGATATTTGCTAATCCGTTCCATCACAAATATAACCCATTTGTGAAAGCTGCCACGCTAAAATTTAATTGGCACATCTCCCGCATGTCAGACAACCAATGCGTCAGACATCGCGGCAGGCCCAGACGGAGATGGCGGGATGAGCTGGACTCCTTCAACGTGAACTGGTCCTTAGCAGCTTTAAACAGAGAGAAGTGGAAAGAGAGTAGATGCCATTGCCCTGCAGTGGGACATCACAGGCTTTTAATAATAATGTGAATAACTTTATTCAAACAACTCATTAATGTTGAGACTGAAATCTTAATTCAAGTTTAGTTGACTACGTAATTGTGTTAATAATTAATGATGTACTTAGATACCTTTCTGTATTGTAGAAGTGGCTCTCTCCAGGGGAAAGTATTCCTACTTCGAAGTTCAGAACTTAACCTATGTTGTGTACTTCGAAGTAGAAACATTTTCCATGGTAGAATATTTTATGTTAGACACGCAACCTGAAATTCGAAGAAAGTCTACTTTTTGTTTGAACCAACTTTACTGCAATTATTTTAAGGATCATAACAACAGCGGATCTATTCTGTAAAAATCTCACCGTGAAACATAGGTGAAATGAGCCTGGGGCCTAAAAAGGCCACTTTGGCAGAATAATGAAAGGATAACATTCTGAATCATAATAAGTCGAAGACAGACCGTGTTTTTCTTTTTTTCGCTGCACTACGTAGGTATAATCAAAGAGATTGGGATTGGATTGATTGGTATTTTAGCACAGACAAAAAAAAAATAACTAAAAAATCCTTCACCAATGGGATTTGATTACGATTAACTTAACAGTTAACTGTCCATTATGATTAATAATGTTATCCTTTTATGACTCTGCCAAAGTGGCCTTTTTAGGCCCCCTTTACGTGAGTTGTCAATAACGTCAATCCCAAGCATCCCCTTCACCAAAGTTTTCACGGTGAGATTTTTACAGAATAGACAGAGGTTTTTGTAATTAATGACGGCAGGGAATTAATTAATGCTCTTGAACTTTTTCTACACAAAAAGTTTAACATTGCCGTGGATTAGATGAAAGTGAGTAAGCAGAGTTTACCATACTGACCCCTGACTCCTCATGTAAATTAGGAGGTGCTCACACACAAAGCGGTGTGATTAATTTCCTCCCGTCAACCCCCGTCCCTCCCTGTTCCCTCCGTTCCTCTGTGTTCCCCCTGAACTCTTCACATAAAGCCCCATTAGTTTCTCAAGTAGGTATACTCCGCGCTGACAATTGTTTACAAAAGTTTTGTTTTCATTGACTTTGCTAACGGTCCTCAAATAAGTTGCCAAAGGGGAGATTAGGGATGTGAGGCGCATCACTAATTTTTGGAGGCCATTGCGTCGTTGAAATGGTAGTATTGAGCTGTAGTGATGAAATCATTGTGTGGGTTCGAACGTACGACGTACGACTCGTAAGTCGCAGCGGTTACCACTGGGCCACCACTGCTCGTACTGCACAAATAAGACGCAAATTATAGAAAAATAAACAAGGTAAGTGCACAGTCACGAGCATAAGTATGTATACACTTGGCTTTATTCAAAGGCGATTTTCTCCTTTATTTTTGAATGAAATTGTATATTATTACGAACATAGTATTTTCTAACCCATGGGTTTATGTGAAGTGTCGTATTTCAACGTTGCATTAATTATTTCGTGAAAAAATCGCAATTGAAAGTTACCAAGTGTTGCCTATTATTGCAGACTGTACATGGGTAATTCCCAAATCAGCTAATTTACAGACGTGGTACTTGTAATTATTGTGTTGCCTCCACAGTAGGTATGTAGGTAATCTTGACTTAAATTAAAACCTAAGAGACAACACTAGTACCTAGATACCTTACTTACATAAGCTCTTCATTTATTGGAATCTAGAGAAACCTAGAATATTGAAGTACATAACAATTTCTCTCCGTAATATCCGCCGCGAGTATAACAGACAGACGATATTACACCGCAGTCGAAATCCGAGTTCCTATCCCAGCCAGCACACTAATATTATAAAGGCGAAAGTTTGTGAGTATGTGTGTGTGTGTGTTTATATGTTTGTTACTTCTCAAACGGCTGGACCAATTTTGATAAAATTTTGTATGGAGGTAGCTGACATTAACATATTGCCTACTTTTATCCCGATATTCCCACGGGATCGACATTTACGCGGGTGAAACCGCGGGGCGCAGCTGCAAAAAAGATCACTGTGATTTTGGCAGTGATGCAGAATCAGAGGTAATATAACTGTGGAAGAACTGTAACAGGCATTATAATAACCTAAAAGAAACCCTAGAAACCAATTTACTTCAAATATTCAACCTCAAAATGCCAGTTTTCATTTGCGACTTGACCTTTTAGCATCAACCGTCAATGTTTCACGCTAATTGCGTCACTCGGGAATTTAAAAATTTTGACGTGAGTCTAACAGAAACCCTAGGTAATACGGGCTGGTGTCCGCAACTCCACGTCAATGCGCGTATTTTGCGTACGAAACAGAAACCCTAATAGAAATTTTATAGGGTTTAGCTATATTGAAATCTGCTTTTATTTTTTGGTTGGTATGATGAAAAAAGCTTACGTTGGGTGGAGTAGAAAATTCGACGTCATTATAATAATTGTATGACCCGTATTACGGCATTGTGTCCAGGAACCGCGGGATGTGCGTTAACGTAAGCATGTGATCCTCGTCGCACATCATTTAACTGGGTCTCTGACGTCACACTCGAGGAGTATTATACAGGGTAAAAAAAAATCTGCTGTTCCCTACATTTTGACGAGTTATACAAACATAAATGTAGGGAACAGCTGATCTTTTTTTTTCGCGATTTTCGATTTGGTCCCATACTAAAAGTTGTTCATAATGATGAGTACAATGACCTCTTAAGAGGTTGTTAATGTTTTACCAATAACCCTGTATATTTTCGATCCCATTTCGATTTGCAATATATTAAGCGAAAACTTCCTGTAGTCGTTTGAAATTACTCGCTTTTATATTTCGACAATTGGCGTTAGGCGGCACTTCACCCAGCCTGTGGTGATAAAGCGCGCCTGCAAGCTGAGATAAGACAAAATCCGTCGATAACATACCTATTACCTACCCCTTTATCGAGGTGTTCACAGTTCACACTGATTTATCTCTCTCCAGAGTTCCTGCTGCGAGCAAATGACTCGCATTACAGCAAAATGGCTTCGTTAACCGACTCCGCAGCTCACCTCGCCTCGGTTACGTACAGAGGTTACCTTTGGAATAAGTATTGGGTATATGTCTAGAAATGTTCATGAGATGAAGAGTAGTGATCATACTTCTGGACAACATAATTGGTTTTATTACATAAAATATGATTGGGGGTAATCATGACCTACATTTATTAAGTATCATTTTCAGTCATAGATATCCGTCATACATATCGATATGCGTGGTTTCAGTATTACGTTATCAGGCATAGACGAAAATAAAACGGACAGAACTCTACCGAAAAAAATACGAGATGCCTAATGAACAGAAAAGATCAACAAAACAAAAAATGTGCTAAAATTATTTTTCAAATGTAATGTAATGTAAGTTCATCATTCAAGTGTGGAACATTTTATACCCAAAATTGCCAGAAAAAAAAAAACTATTTCCTTAGAGGAAATAATATCTTGAGCACTTACTATTAAAGCGAAAATCTAAAATCAACCAAAAAAGATTTAAAAAGCCAAAAATCACATTTTTATAACAAGTGTTTTAAACATAACATTAAAAAAATATCAACGTTTAAGTAATTGAATTTAACATCCTGAACATGTTTTAACTATAAACTTGTTAAATATAACTTATTTTTGGCATTTTCAATCTCAAATAGCAGCCGGGGGGTTGGTGGTAGACTTTAGTTGTAAAAGAAAAAAATGCTGAAGAGGTCATTTCCCATAAAACAGCAATACTTTTTTTTCGGGCCAGCACTTTAATTTTTGGGTACGAAATGAATGACGTCCTTATTGTAAATAGATAAAATCTAAACTACTACTACACTGTACAAAGGATAATGAAATAAAGAGCCACGACCTGAAAAAGTAGGTATAAGTAAATATAGGTTTTTGGTAAGTATTCCGAAAAAATATTAAAATTGTGACTGTTTAATTTTTTTTTTTTTAAGAGTCCGTCGTGACTACTTTTGTCAATTGGCAGTTACAATCGTTTCTTTCTTATATTGTATACGGAGCTAGATTTCACTTCCGGCGCCGAACATCTTGCTTGTATAGCGTCATCCGACAAAGCGATTAATAGCTTCACCATCCGTTGCTTCACTGATCTCAATCTTAAGGGGCTTACATGACCTAAAGCGCGGTAACTGTCGGACTGCATAGAAAAGAAAGAGAAGCGCGATGATACAACGCTGGTAATTTAATGCAAAATATGAAGCATTTATTTACCTAATTACAAAAATCTATTGCTTGGGCTAAAAAAATAAAACACTGGTATTTTAGTATGTTGCTTGTAGAATAATCTGACAAAAAATCAGAATGGTTGTATGTAGGTATATTAGTATGGTTTTTATTGTAAAAAGAAAGTTTTTAGAAGTATCTTCATGATTTATTTCTATAGTATCAAATTAGTTGTATTATGTTTTCAACATACTATCTACCTAGCATAATTATATCCTTAAGAATATCATATATTTTTCTGATTTTGTTTACTGTAGTCGATCATATAATTGTATTGTTTCTAAAACTTGCGTTTTTTGTGTTTAGGTCCTGTAAGCCCCTTAACCGAAATTCTTCTACATTCAGGCGAACATTAACCATAGCTCATTATTGGGTGAACAAGCCCAATCCCTGGTTGTTTGTCCAACATATCGCTCCGAGGCGTTTCTTAGACAGCCAATGAGTCTGATATTGTATGCGGCACAGTGAGTATTTTAAATAATTTCCCTTGGCGTTTAAGAAGGCAATTTGTCAACGTCGTAGAGCGGAGGCACTCCATGTGATGCAGAGCGAATTGCCCTAAGGCGCGCCTACCTTAAATAACTTCTCACATTGAATACCTACACTTTTTATTCAACCTCTTTCCATTTCATCTACATTACCATACGTATTAGCTGATTTCCTGATTACTTCCTTCATGTACGAATTTCTAAATAATTCAGCAAATCCGAGGGATCCTCTTGAAAACACCCAAATAGACTGAGAAGGGAATTCGCTCGTCACATGTTTGTTTTGAAACAGAATAAAATAAGGCTCACACCCTCGTGAGCATCATCGAAAGTCCCCTCACTGATATTCATTCCCTGAAAAAGCAAAGTATTGAGAAAACAAATTGTTAGAATTACAATAAATTATTAATTAAATCTCAAACAATAAAACGAAAATCTAAAACATTATCTAAACAAAATAAACTTTTATCGGCTCGCGTTATTTCATATACCTACCATATAATAATATAGGTATATATTATATAATATAATAAATGTATAATATTAAAGTTTTATCCGTTTTCTGTTTTAATTTTAATAAAAAAGTGCGCGGTAACAATATTACCACAATGTGATGTAATTAATATTAAAACAAAATATTTTCCTACATTATGCACCTTTTCATGACCGACCGTCATTGAAGTCACCTTGAATTATCATACCTTATTAATAATCTGTATAATTATCATACCTTATTAATAATCTGTATAACCGTCCAATTGTGAATCTAAACTCAAGCACACACAAAATTTCATCAAAATCTGTCCAGCAGTTTAGGATATAATTCTTCTCTAAGTAGAGAAGAATTATATACATATATAAAGATTATTGGGCTTATTAATCAACAATTGGAACAAAAGTAAAATTAAAAGAATATTAACTCTTAGCTATGGTATGAAATGCTGAAATACAATGTATAGAATAATTTTATATCAATATAGATGACGTGTACCTAAAAGTAACAGTGTTAATCGTCTGCCGCTGCCCGTACTTACTGGTGTTTTAACTCTTATTTTAATTAATCTGCCAGTTAGCGTGATCTTCAAAGCATCCACAACGTATTTATGCATCGTTCTGACAGGGTTATAACCAGGGGAATGAGCTCCTTTTAAAACCACTGAACAATTGAACATTGTACCTACGTGCAGATAACATCAAAGTAAATTGCACAGAGCAAAAACAAATTCCTTGCCATAAAAATAATAAAATGTGGCTAGTTTCTATTGTTTCAACTAAATAGTTTTTCCTGGAACTTTCCAACTATAGCTCCTAATTAAACTCTTGACAGTTCTACTCGGGCCGCAATCTCGGCTTTTGTCTTATAAGATCCTGTTGGAGAAACGAAATATTTTTTGTTTTTATTAGCTACCAACCAACCTCCCAAGTTAAGGCTCCTTCAAACAGGCGCGACACGCGATAAAATCGCGCGCGACACAAAGGCACCGCACGTCGTGTAACGGGCGCGCGGGTAGTGCCTTTATGTCGCGGGCGATTATATCGCATGTCGCGCCTGTTTGTAGGAGCCCTTAGAAAATACGTGAACTTTGCAACCGTGGCTTTAAGTTTTCATATCATATATTATGTCTTCTAGGCAGAAGACATAATTCATCATCATTTCAGCCCGGAATCACCCACTGCACACTGCTGGATATAGACCTCCCCTTTCGTCTGCCATACTTCCTGTTCTGTGCGTCTCTCATCCAGGAATTTCCCGCGACTTTGACGATATCGCCAAAGTCATTTCTTTGGCCTAACCTAGGCCACCTTTCGGTCATAGCTTTACTCCATGGCCATCTCTTCTTCTAGCTAGATTTCCTGCACAACTCCACTTGTGGCGCATCGCTCGCTGTCCCTGACGTCTTGCGTCGTAGACTTTCGACCGACTACGGATTTCGGTGTTAAGCACTCGGTCAGTAGGGTTATGCCAAGCATGGCTTGCTCCACAGCCCTTTGTGCTACTCGTATGCGGTGGACAGTCTCCTTTGTGAATATATATGTCTGGGCACCGTAGGTCATTGTTGGCAGGACACATTGGTTAGAAGACATAATTGGCTGTACTTAAAACACGTACGGCTGACAAAATACTTTAGATGGCCTAACAAGAACGTTAGTGATCCTTTATCTATAGAAAAAACATTGATTTAGTATTCACAACTCGTGCACGCTTCTCAACCGCAAACAAACTTATTTCAATATTTTATTGTACAAACATACAGAAAGACGACGAACAAAATCCCTTCACGTAAAGCAGTTGAAGTAAATATACTGTAAGGTTATAATAAAACATGATATTATAAAACTGAGATCAAAGGAGCTTACTTCGAAAGACAAGCATTATGAGCAGAATGCCAAGGAGGCGCGCAGGCGACATCTTGTCTCTTGAAAGGCACATTTTTTGTTCGCCACTAAATTGTCTGTAAACAACCAAAACTATTATGTGACGTCGCTCACATAATGGCTCTAACACATTCTTGCGACATGTTCAAGTCGCTTATATCATCCCTTTCTAAACAATAGGTACTAAATATTTGTTACGGTCACGATTCACGAACAAAGCTTTTATAAAACTCTTTTGAGCTTCACAGAGAAAATTCAAATGAAATATTTTCAGCTTTATTCACCAAAATGACCATAACATCTGGGAAAACTGCATTTTCTGTACAAATTATTGTTTTATTGTTGCTCTAACTACGCCGCTGTGAGGCCGTAATAGTGCATTTGCCGTTTACGCCAGAACGCCCGCACTAATGACTAGGCGAGTACAAGAATTAAGTAAATATTCCCCAACTCTGCTTTTGAATAACTAAATATACACTGACGTAACATTGTAGTCATCATTTGAAGGGAAAATAAAACGCTACACTTCTAATTGCACTTCAATCAATCCTTTTTATGTGCGCAGTAAAAAGGTCCCGTGACCATGTGGTTTGTATTTACGTTACCAACTCAATTAACTGGCCTGACTTACCACAGCCTGCAACTATTTAGGGTTTAATAAACGAATGGTCCAGATGTTAGTCGACAGAGCGCAGACTACATGAAACAAGCATGTTAATGTTATGAAAAAGAAACTTGTTTATGTTTTTGTAACGGTAATTTTATTTACTAAATACGGCCAGATGCTCTCAGTACACAAATATGACCGGTATTAAGGTGAGGCGTCTGTTTATTTTCATATAATGCCGCTGCGATCATTCCGTGTAGTTCAAAATATCGGCAGGTAAGGGCGGCGTGTGTTCAAACGCCGGCAGCCTCCTCAATCATGCAAGTATTTGCAGAATGCCTGAAGGAATTTTTCGATTAAGCCGCGTCCCGCTGGCAAGAACTCGCCGTCATTGTATTAAACATGACTCGACAACACCTAGCTTTAGGGTTACTTTTTCTCGGATGAAATTCGCCTCAGTAATTCACTTTTTATACAAACATTTGAGAAGAAAAACTTTTTTAATTTGATTAAAGTGTCCAAAGTAACAATGGAAGACATATTTTGTTCGTTCACTCGTGGCTTCACGATAAAATTTTGCCCGAAGAGATAAAGTTCCCTGAAGGTAGGAATAAATTCTTTTATTTACTTTTACTCATAATCCGTGTAATGGTGATAATCTCATTGAATAGGAATAAGAACCTTGACCCGCTCCCTAACAAATCGTATAAGACGATGAACGTGGGGAAAGAAAGGATGAAAACTTTTTAGTTTCTGCGAAAGTTCATCGGAATTGCGGTTGAAATGCCCTTAGTTCTAGTTGGGCACGTGCCAAATGAGAATTCTCCGCAAATTAAATACCCAAATAGATGAATTCGCTCTTTTATATTACTTGTAAGAATGGCCATTTATGAGAAAATTATGTTTTTAGCAAATCGTCGACTGAAAAGATAGTTTACTGGATCTGTTTTCGGTGATGCTAATTGGCGAAAGTCACTATATTTTCCTTTCTTAGTATCGATACATTAATTTCACAGTTGACTAGTTGGATATTAACTACCGACTAACTTTCAGTTATGCCAAAACTATGCAGTCAGATAGGTCCCTTCGCCAAATAGGTACCTAACTATCCATTATTACTATATCTGCGATAACGGTCCACACTGTACCATTCAAATCAGTCCCTAATCGAGATCCTGTGTCCAATACACAGAGATAATTATCACGTTATCATCGTCACATGAAGCACCTTTGGGAAATCACTGGGTCAAAAGCTAGATTGCGTGAAATTATTGATACAGGCCTTATTAGAATAATTTTGCGATGGAACTTTGATTGGACAAGCATTTAATAATAAACTTAAGGTACCTTTAAAAACATAAGCTGAAATGATGTAGTCAATTGGACCCGCGGGTCCAGTTC
This sequence comes from Oligia latruncula, assembly GCA_948474745.1. Lineage (NCBI taxonomy): Eukaryota > Metazoa > Arthropoda > Insecta > Lepidoptera > Noctuidae > Oligia > Oligia latruncula. The sequence goes on from OX419688.1 coordinate 15,764,543, forward strand.
GAGTGGGTCCAGTTGACCAAAGACTCACACATGACTGAAAGTTTAACAAGCCTGAAAACAACATATGTAGCCATAGCGATCTATAGATGATACCTATAGAAACTCCACGAGAAGACATGTAACATAAACATAAGGGGGAAATTGGTTGATGAAGAAGTAAAAACTTGGATCGACGTATGTGATTGTAAGCAAATATTCGTTTTTTCGATCGAAAGTGATAGCGATTTGATTAATACAGCTCGCGTGAAACTCGAAGACGCGACGGCGACGCTCTCTCATAAGTCAAAGAAAGCCGTCTGTCAGCCACAGCGACACTTCTCGTTTGATATCGACTCCAAACAAATCGACTACTTTAATTCGTACTGTCTGTTCTATGACGCATTGCAATTCTCCACACCACCGCTGCGAGGCACTTTGTATTGGAAAATATATCACTTCCACGGTATGCGTTTGACGTCCGCGTAGAAATTGTTCTGAAAGTTCCAAAGGCATGATGTACGAGTTTAGTTTTTCAATGTCCAGCCCAAAAGTATTGGTTCGTTGTGCTCCAACTATTCGGACGTGGGACTAACAACAAACTGGATGAAAAAACACAAAAAGAACAAAATTTGTGGACCGTGTCGGGACGCCCTCCGCAAATATCTGTTATCGACGAGTCTAATTGTATTTGTAACGATACCCAATCTTCGATAAAATACGTATAAAATTTAATTACAAGTAAAGCCGCTGAGAGCTATAAAACTCCAGGGTCTTTATAAACGTGATATATAGCATAGTAATTAGGAATAAAATGGGACAATTTCAGTCCGCAGATATGGCGTGTGGGAACGAGCTATGAATATTAATTCGTACTACTTTAGGGGCACAGAGGGAGATACCTTCGACCGTTTACATTATGTATTAGTTAGGAATAAAGATTTGATGTTTAATTTTTTTTTATATAAGTTTGTTATTTGTTTTTTTTTTTTAAGGTGTAGGCAGTATATGAGTGTGACACAAGGGTATCGATATCGAATCTAGAATTCCAAGTAGTTTGGAGTCCTGGAAACGGAAAGTTAAGCAAATTGACTAAGTATTTAACTTTCTGGTACGCACGAATTTCAAGCTATACATTTCCAGTATAAGCTGACTTCTCATTATACGAAACGCCTATACAATGCGAGGTTAGCTAAAACTGGAAATGTATAGCTTGATATGTCGTCGTGTGTACTAGGAGCTAATAAACAATACGACATTCCACCACGTCTGTGCAACCATATTTCGCATACAATGTTAAGTCCCTTAAAAATCCTTTAAATATCCTACTCATTGATTCCACCCAGCCGATAAATACGGGATAACATCCAAAATCCCTTCGTAAAATAGAAATATCTTTAAAATAATTACGTCGTCGACGCCCGGACATCCCATAAAAATGGAAAGCATAATCTAATCGTCAATCTATAAAATGGAGATTTCATTTCCATAATCCTGGCAATAAAGGTTTGCTTCAGAATTTTCTTCAGGATTGGGGTACAGTACCTACCTACTTATTTATTTCCCAGTCCCGAATGAAATTGTTTCATACCTACCGAAATTCTGCTGGAACTTATAAAACTTCGTGGATCGAATTAATAACGTTAATTGAAAATTTGAATGAATTTCACGTTGTTTTATGTTGTTTTTGTAAATGATATGTAAAATTCGGGACATAAGCTGGGCAACTAATTATTATTAGAAATAGGGCTGAATTTTCTGATCTAAAAATTGAATAAAGGTCTGTGCAAATGCAACGTCGATATGGAACCCTATACTATATATAAAAGAAACATAAACCTTTAAAAAAATACCTACGTGGGAGGTAAATTATCAATAACAAAATGTTTTATTCATATATACCTCTGATTTTCCAACACTATCAAAATCATTGTGATCTGATCTATGCGTCGTGTTCGTGAACGGGCGCCGTCAGTTGGGGCTGGTCCATCACTTAGCTGCCTCGGCTTATTTTTAATTATTTTATTTTTGGATTGTTTTCTTACTATTTGCTGTACTCTGGACGCTTTTAACGTGTACGTGTTTTTTACATCGTTCTCACTTAAAATGGGTTGTTGTACATTCGTCACAAAGTAAATTCGCCACGATAAAAAGTATGTGTAAACTCGTCACAACTCTATTCTTAAAATTATAAATTCAACATTAATGATGTAACTAATATTTTTTTTTTATATAATTTAAAAGAGTGTCCATGGAGTTTCCTGCCCGTTCTTCTCCACAGGTACCTACGCTTTGGAATGGGCAACTAGCTTCATATTTTCTGACTGACCGACTTCTTGACAATTCAAAAGTGCCTGTAAATGGTTTAATTGAAATAAATGCTTTGAGTTTGAGTTTGTGATCTTTATTGTCGTTGCAATTAGGTTGCTGCCATTGCCAAGTCTGTCAAAATCACAATGATCTTTATTTTTGTGGCAATTCGGTTGCAATTGGATTGCTGCTGTCAGAGATAAAATAACTATGAAAGGAGTGTACATTTTTATTCTTCACGGTAAATTATGTCTTTTTTTTTTCTCCCGTCCCACTTAAAAATAAGGTCCTACAATTAAGGCTTGCACACAAGACAGTTCTTAAATCCTGGCCATTGGTGGCTATAACTCCGCTTGCTGTAAAGCCCGCATTTCTCCGGCTTAGGAAGCGCTGCTCAGCGCTAAGACAGCTAGCTCTTCGCTTTAAGGCCACTATTAGAGAGCAAACAAATGCCGTATATAAGTTTTTGTTTAACTTATACAGGAACACTTAGGGAAAATATGTAGGTAGTTGCAGAATTGGGAGGAACCTACATAATGTAATTACAGCAGTTTTCAAAGGACTGTGTTTGTTATTGGAATACTTTATAATGTGCTGGCGTCTGTACATCAATAACTAGGTATAACAAACACGTGTACAGTCAACAGCAAAAGTAGATGATCAAAATCAGAAATTCAATACTAATGAACGGAGTTCGCGTCAGAACTGTGTGGCGTCGAAGTAGGTACTACTACTTAGAATACTTACTACGTAGAATAGGTACTTTTGAATCACTTCGACGCCACACAGTTCTGACGCGAACTCCGTTCATTAGTATTGAATTTCTGATTTTCATTATCTACTTTTGCTGTTGACTGTACATAACTAATTCCTTTAAGGGGAGAAAGTAACACAATTACATTGACAAATTAAGGTCACAGTCATAAGGTAAAATCACAAAGAACGTCAACGTTTATGATTGTTAGTATTATTAGACAGTTATTCCAGAGCTCGTAATAAGAAGAAATTATACTCGCGCGCCGCCAATGTCGATTAGCAATATAATTATCACTGATTATTTCCAGCCATAATAATAAAGGCGAAGATTATTATTTGACCGACTAGACGTTACGTGAAAATCTTAGTTGTTCGCTTAATTATCATAAAACTTAGGTACATCTTACATAAATCCACGCCTTCTTCTCATGGGGGTAGGCAGAACGCCACCTGCCACCGCATCCTTTTTTAGGGTTTCGTACCCAAAGGGTAAAAACGGGACCCTATTACTCCGCTTCGCGGTAAGACTTCGCTGTCTGTCCGTCCTTCTGTCTGTCACCAGGCTGTATCTCAAGAACCGCTATAGCTAGACAGTTGAAAATTTCACAAATTATGTATTTCTGTGGCCGCTATACCTAACAAGAAATACTAAAAACAAAATAAAATAAATATTTAAGAGGGGCTCCCATACAACAAACGTGTTTTTTTCTGTGTTTTTGCCTTGTGGTACGGAACCCTTCGTGTGCGAGTCCGACTCGCACTTGGCCAGTTTTTTTTTTTAAATCATCAAATAACCCCTCCCGCTCATCCAAACATATTGTTTTTGCTTCGTTACCCTTCATAAATCTGGTCATACACGAAGAAAAAAAGGTCAAATGAAATGAAAACTAAACGAAAAATTACCTCGTCCGTATTAGGAAAAGCCGAAACCCTGAATTTCATAAGGGTCTAGAATTTAAAAAGGGCAAGTTAATAATACCTACGCTTTTAGAAATTAATTAACATTTTAAATTAACAAAATTCCGATCATAATTTAGTAGACTACGAGCTAATCATTAATTATTTAGAGGAGAGAACTCATAACAGGATTTTCTGAATAAATAAACAAAAACCGTAGGTACCTACTTGGCTCAGTAAACTGATTCACAAATTCTCGACGGCTAACAAATTTCTGAAGGCCGCCCGGCCGGTACTAAGCCGTCCGTTCCGCTCCGGTAATGACCTCTCGTGGGATAACATCTCACCAAGTAGCCGTGTTGGGGGCTTACGATTAGGACACCGAAAGGATCTTGACCGCCCAATAATTGCTGTCATAACTCAGACTAATGCACACTTGCGATTCTCTCGACAAGATTGTGTTGAAGTTGCTCACTTGTAACACCCCCATAACGACTGACACTGCGAAGTCACAAGACGAAATACCACCAATGAGCACGCGTGGGTAATCGCGTAGGGTGTTACGTGTCTGTTCCCGGCTTTAGGCACTTAACTGCGCCAGTACAAAGATACATATGTACTAATAATCGCATTACGCGAGGAGCGATACACATCGCATTAGTGGGAACGCTTTTGCGTACCGATGCCGATGATTCAGATAAAAGACTGGCTGGAAAATGCGTAATAAATTCAATTGAAGCATTCTAGGCATGTAAAGTAGGTACAGGGAAATGAATTTGGAATGAAAATGGGAAAAAGAAAATTATGAAAAATAAATGTATTTCAAAATAAAAATAAAACTTAGAAAGCTCATTCTTTGTAATTACGCACTACCATAGCTTATAATGCTACAAAGAACGTTCTCTTTTGTAGACTTTAATACTTTACTTTTATAGTCAAAAATACAAACGAAAAGAATTCTTCCACCATTATGCTATGTTCACATGCACGCCGTGCAGCCCGGCGGGCTGCCTGGCGGGCTGCGCGGCATGCAGCCCGCCCCAGGTCGGCGAACATTCAAGCTGTTCACACGCACGCCGTCGTGTCAGTCAGCACGCCCGGTTCGCGGCATTCACGTTCACAGGCGCGTTTACGGGCTCGGGCGTACCGTTTACACGCTCGTGAATGTGAATGTGCACGTTGAATGTCGAGTTGAACGCGCGCGTGTGAACATAGCATTAAGTAATTTGTTGCTAGGTTCCGTTTTTAACCGACTTCAAAAAAGGAGGAGGTTTTCAATTCGACTATGTTGTTTTTTGTATGTTTGTTACGCGATATCTCCGGCGATTATAAATTGATTTAAAAAATAAAAATAATGGATTGGGTATGATGCCTCAGGGGTAGTCCCATAATTATAATTTTATTAACTTTGCTTGGGTAGTTTTTGAGTTAGCCAATAATATGTATTTTTGCCACTTATTTTATATTGATGATGTTATAATAACTTCCTGTAACTGATATTTACATAGCAAGTAGTGTTATACGAATTTGTGTGGGGTAAGTACAACTTAAAAATGAAAAATAAAAACATTTTTACAAAAAAAAAAACAACTGACTTCCAAAAAAGACCTGACTTCCAAAGTGAAAAATAACTTTGAAATTAAAGTTATTTTTCGCTTTGTAGTGTCTTTTTTGGAAATCGGTGGTTTTTTGTTTTGTAAAAAAGTTTTCCTTTTAGGTACTGATCGTTATCTCTTCAACCAAATTCATTTTACGTGAAAGGACATCGGATGTAACCAAGAGCAAGCTACGTTGTTTCTCATAAACATCAACAATTAATAAATTACCCTCACCATTAACCTACCTACATGTTGGGACACAAAGCTCTAATAAACCCCTGCCTATCACACGCGCGCAACAAAGCCCGGGCTCATATAAGCTGTGACATTCTGGCCATCTGTTCATATACGCTTTGGCGTGGCCGTCATTTGCTTTCAATTAATAGCGAACACCGCAGCAGGCATTATCTTCGAACCATAGGTAATATTGTTGGATCTTTTTTTATTAATGTTGGTTTTCCGGAGTCACTGCTTGAGGAGGTAACCAGGGGGTCTACTCCGAAGCGGTTAACCACCGTATCGGCCGAATGTTCGGTCATTTTCTACTACCTTTCATTTCCTATATTGACTATAGGTCCCGACCAAACTGTGCCAATCCGAACCTTATTAGAACCCTTACCCTTTCTTTACCTTTTTTTTTTAATTCGTAGTAGAACAACAATATTCGAATCAGAAAATGACCGAACATTCGGCCGACACGACAATCAACCACTTCGGAGTAGACCCCCAGACCACACCGATTACAAAGCAGATGTCTAACGCCCGTGTTCTCGAACAATTTATCAATTGGCTAAATTATGTAGTTAGACAACGTGTAACGTTAAATGCGCAAAACCTCATTTTAACAACTAATATGTTCATATTTCGTCATCATCGTCATTTCAGCCGAAAGACGTCCACTGCTGAACATAGGCCCTAAGAGGTCATTGTACTCATCATTATGAATAACTTTTACTATGGGACCATACTTGAAATCGCAAAAAAAATATCAGCTGGTTAGTACACTTTGACGAGTTATGCGAGCATAATGTAGGGAACAGCTGATTTTTTTTTCGCGATTTCAGCTTGGGTTCCATAGTAAAAGTTGTTCATAATGATGAGTTCATACAATGACCCCTTAAGAGGTTTTGCGCATTTAACATTACACCTTATGTTGAAATATAAGAAAATGATTTACTTAAGTAGGTACCTATGTAATCGATTGATTAAATGTTGGTGAACATGGGCCTAAAACATCACATTAATACAAATAAAACTTTAATTTCAATTAGACAGTAAAATACCGCATGCAGATACGTAAGAGGATTGATCACTTGGTTAGATTTAACGTACAAGTTTAACAGATGAACGTACATACATGAGCAATACGGCTGTGTTCAACATAGTTCGGGAGCTTCCGAACCAATGAATGAGGACTCTGTCGTATTCAGGACTTGACCGCGGCTTGTGGTTATCGGATTTCAAGCCGATGAGTTCGGTTAGTTACTCCCCATTTTAGAAGATACCTGCTGTGATTGGGACCTTGTCACGAACGGAAATGTGGCTTTCAATTAAGTTTTGGGGTTTCGTTGTTCAGAATCAAAGTTTTAAATCATTTTGTTACCACAACTAACATTTACATTCCGTGAATATTCTTGTCGAGCCAAAAAGGCCATTCATATGAGTGAATGGTTCGTATCAAAGTCGTAACATAGTTTGTGCCCATTCACTCTACAACGTTTCAGGTACTTTCGAAACACAGATCAAAGGAATTGGATAAAATCCTCACCGG